>MDKH01129942.1:0-64382 GCA_005239495.1 Nicotiana undulata
CTACAAGATAGAAATAAAGGAATAGATGCGTATACTGCGTAACGACGGACCGGGTCGTTACAGCATGAACTCGATCAATTCGACAAGAATCAAGTCTGGGAACTGTTAATTAAGCCAGCAAATGCTATTGTTGTTCGAACCAAATGGGTGTTCAGAAAAAAGTAAAATGATAATGGAAAGGTATTCAGAAAAAAATGAGATTAGTAGCTCAAGGCTATTCATAGCAGGAAGGAGTTGACTATGATGAAACCTTTGCTCCGATAGCCCGTTGACTAAATCCCTAAATGAACTCAAACAAGCTCCTCGAGCCTGGCTTAGTTCATTCATAATTGATCATGGATTCACAAGAAGTAAAGTAGATTCTACGTTATTTATCAAAAGATCATCTGATCTCATTGTCCAAGTCTATGTTGATGAACTATTTTTGGAAGTGCTAACTCTCTCCTATACAAGGGTTTTTCTAATATCATGCACAGTGAGTTAGAAATGAGTATGATGAGAGAACTCATATTTTTCCTTGGACTTCAAATTCAACAACCCGAGAAGGGAACTTTTATCTGTCAGACCAAGTACTCAAAGGAGTTTATTCAAAAATTCAGCATGAGCAATGCTAAAGCAATGGGTACACCAGTCAGCCCGTCAACAAGTCTTAACAAAGACGAGAAGGGAAATTCAGTGGATGAAACAATATATCGTGGGATGATTGGCTCCTTACTTTATTTAACTACTAGTCGATCAAATATCATGTTCAATGTGTGTAAATGTGCTAGGTTCAGTATGCTCCTAAGGAATCGCATCTAACAAAAGTAAGGCGGATACTTCGTTATCTTATCGGAACTATTTTTTATGGACTATGGTATCCACGATCTAAAAATTTTAAGCTTGAAGTTTTTTCAGATGTTGATCTTGTAGGGGATAAAGAAGATAGGAAAAACACCAGTGGAACATGTCAATTACTGGGAAAGACATTAATATCTTGGAACATCAAGAAACAAGGCTCAGTTGCACTATCCACAATTGAGGCAGAGTACATTTCCATTGGATAGTGTTGTGCACAATTACTTTTCATCTCCCATCAACTGGGTGACTATAAATTATATTTTGAACCTATTCAAATATTTTATAACAATTCTAGTGTTATATGCCTTTCAAAGAATCTTGTGCATCATTCTAGATCTAAGCATATAGATATTAAGCATGACTTCATCAGAGATCATGTCATTAAGGAAGATATAGAATTGTCGTTTGCTAGCACTATTGATCAATTAGAAGATATTTTTACAAAGTCCTTGCTTGAAGATAAATTGTACTTTGAGAGAATTACTTGGAATTGTTTCGCTTAATCTCAAAAGTTAGGAATTGTGTGCTAATTTTAATTCCTATATGGCTAATAATACATTTTGTGTGTAAGAGTTCATTAATTGTGTGCATCCGCTTTCCCTCTCTTTTCCCATTAGTCACAACTCTCTAGGAAGAAAAAATAATCATCATGTTCTTTCACTTACGCCTTTTCCTTTTCTGTACTCAACCGTCAAATATCCTCTTTTTAACTCTCTCAATCACTCATCTTCTTCATTCATCGGTCATATCTATCATGAACCCTTCTCCAAAATCCTTCAATGGCAAAACACGTAAAAGTCCCTCTGCCTCCACCCTAAAGAGTACCCATTCCAGGTCAAAACCCTCTTCTCATCCCCCAGAACCAATAGACTTATGTTCCGATCATTTTGAAGGTTTTGCCTCTTCTCAGGCGGATCCGTCTGAATATACTCACCGAATGAACGAGAAATCCCTTGGAAAGAGACCCATGGAAGAACCTCCTAGATCTTTCACTCCAAATAAATCCAAAATAGACCTCTTAAGCTCTCTAGAGTCAGACCTCAATTTTTGGGATACTCCAAAAAGGGACTCCTTCATTATCCTCAAATACATTTAAGCCCTCAACTGTAAGGTAAAAGAGCTTTTCAAATTCCAAGGTTGGTCAAATTTCCTCTCTCTATCGCCTCCTAAATTCTATGAATCCCTAGTTAGGATGTTTTATGCTAATCTCCGTTCTAACAAGCTTGATAAGTTGGAATCTTTAGTTCTAGGGAAGCACATTGTTCTAGACTTTTGCACTGTTTGACTCGATTTTTCAGTGTAAGTGTTCTGGTTTTTCCATGCTTTTAAAAAATACCTTGCATGAAGATTGTTAAATTACCTTTGATCAAGAAAAGTGTTGCATAGCCGATTCTCCCTTTGATTCCCTTCCTAACCAGCTAGGTCCCAGTGCTGTTAGTTTTGAAACTCGGGTTATCGCTCATATTATAGCAACAACCCTTCTCCCTCGCACTGGTTCCTTCTCTAATTTCTCTCAACGAGATACTTTTCTAGTTTAATGTCTAGTGACCAAGCTTAAAATCAAATTGTTCTCATGGGTCATAAATTTTATGGTTGAAAGTGCTGATGACCCCACCAGTCTTCCATATGGTATGGTTATCACTCATCTCCTAGAAGCCCATAACATCTCTATTTCTAGTTATCCCTTTGTCTCTGTCACCAAATCTTACCACTTTAGAACTTTTTCCAGTTTTGGGTATGTGTGTGTTAAGGGTACTTGGGTGAAGAAACAGGAAGGAGAAATCAAGATTGTTCAGACAAAATCGAAGGCCAAATCTTCTGGTTCCCATCTTAGTGTGAGTGATCCCGAACTTGTGGAGAAGTTGAGTGCCATTGACAACAAGCTTACGTTCATCAAAGACCTTTTTGCTTCAACCCAACCAACCATTAAGGATATTCATTCCATCTACAAGAAGATAGGGTCCGATGTGTCAAAGATAAGGGTCAAGATTCTCAAGTTAGCTGAAAATGCAGTCAAAGCTTTCAAGGAGGTGCATGACAGGATTGATTGGGGTGTCTGTTTCAGTGAATGCTAGATTTGATCGTCTGAAGGAGGCTATTTCCAACACTCTCGCTTAATTCATGCGTCGTTGGTTGTGAATGGGTGGATGTTTCAGACAATTATTTTGTTATTTTGGACTGGTTCACTAATCAGTGGAGGTTTTTTTGTATTGTTTTTGTTGAACTCTTATTATATCTGCATGCCTATCACTGCAGTTATGCTTGCCTAGGTTTCTTGCAATACTTCTGTCTACAATGTTCTGTTGTTGCCTATGTTTATATAACCTATTTGTTGATGCCAAAAGGGGGAGAAATAAGTTTACAGTGAAGGTAGATAAGTAGCAACAACCTTCTTATGACTGTCCTGTTGAGGGGGAGTCGACTACAGGTATTCAGCAAGTACTGTTGATGGGAAGTCTTGCTGAGGGAGGGTCAAGTAAGGAGTCGACTACAACATGATTGGATTCTACTACAACAGGGAAGGAAACGCCTTTTATATGTTATTTTGTCGTCATAAAAAAGGGAAAGATTGTTAGAAGTAGATTTCAATGATGAAAAATAACATATTATTGTGTGCAGATTCGCATGAGATGTAAATAAGGATGCGGGCAAATCTATCAATGTTGTACGGACGAAGACAAGCAAGGAAGAAGTAAAAGAACCAAAGCAAAAGATCCGTCAACGGAAGCAGGAAACAAAGGTTCAAGATTAAAGCAATGTGACAACCAAGATAACTGGGATAAAGAAGGAAGTACCAAGATTCACAGATATATGAACTAAAATTACGCCTACCCTGATTGCTATGTGTTGAAAATGAAGGCTATCAATCCCATGGTTTAAGGAACAACATAAGGACCAATTATAGGGGGTCCTATTTCGAAGATGGAAAAAAACAGAAGTCATGGACCATCTATGGATGCTACGTACTTATTCTTGGAATGAATCATAACAGATTCAATTCCAAGGATCAATTCACTTGGGACCGCAAAATATCTCAATGGTCTACCAAAGATACTTCAAGTGAAGCTCAATTATATAACAAAGTCTATCGAGGAAGAATAATATACTTTGATCATACCAACTTCATACTCTTTATTCTACTTTAAACAAGCATTGTAATCTTAGCAAAGTTTACCGTGTAATCAGTAAAGACAATAAATAGAGAAAAATATTGGTGATGCATTATATCACGAGTGTACTTAGATACAGAAGTGAGTTGGTGTTCGAGATAACATCAACACAATTGTACGAAACTTTCAAGGAGCTTTGAAGAGAGAACACCCTTGCAACCCAAGGGGGTTGGAGTAGGATTCACATTGAATCCGAACCAGTATAAATATCTGGGTGTCTTTAATTCCTGTATTTTTACTTCTGCTTTTATTTAGATTCCGTCTTTATTTTCAGCCGACAAATTGGTAAACTAGTTAACTACTTGGGATACAAAAAAAATCGACAATTCATCCCCCCCCCCCCTTGTACTTTTACACTAATGTTATGCTCAATATCAGCACAATAATATTCAAAAGTATAATATAAGTACATCGACACTAACTTGGTAAGCACCTTGTCTAACCCCAACGAGTAGTGGTGATGGTTTGGTCAAAATGTTATTTAATTTGATACTGTGTCATTCGTATACACAACAACAATAGAAAAGAGGCACAAAACAACATAATAAGATATACACAGATAAAACATGCGATATAAAATACTCTATTTTGACTGAACTTGTCCAATGCATGTATAGAATGCATTAAATCACATATACATATTAGATGCACAAGTAAAACATTTAAGAATGCATTAAAAGGCATAAATGATTTGCTTAAAACAAATAAATCTTCCACCTTTATGCTCAAAATCATCAACCGGTGTCATAATCAAACCTTCGAGCATACTGCCCAAGATAGAATAACCGAACCAAATCGATTCCCAAATGGCGAAGCCCACACAATTTTCCCCAAAAGGCCTCACGCCATTATGAGATCCCTACACCTTATGTAGACTCCCAATCTTTTCATCTACCAATGTGAGTCTTTGTTCGCACATCCAACATGTGGCTTGAATTATTTCCTTGTATTCTTAGGAAATCCATTAATATATATATATATAATATGGGTTGTAGTTGGGGATCTATAGATGTATTGTTCTTTTCTTCTCATTCATAGTGAATAAATCTCTCTGTTTCTGCCCCGAGGATTAGGCTTAGCCGAACCTGTTAAATCCTTATATTGCTTTTTTTTTCTCTATTTGCTTTACGTGTGATTGTGTGCTAGCTAACCCACGATCCTGCGCAATAATTAGTATCATAGCAAGATTCAGGTTTCTACATATAATCTGGTTAAAATGTCTTTACCATCTTCAACAAAGTACGAAGTAGAGAAATTTGACGAGGTTCTAGTTTCAGTTTATGAATGATTATGATGAAATAGTCCCAGGTGTTACAAGGGTTATGGAAGGAAATTGATTTGGATTGTTTTGAAGAGACGAAAGAGACAGAGAATGCAGACCTGAAGGAGAGGTCTTTGAGTGCGATCTTCACGAGCATTACATATAGCGTTCTTCGAGAAATTGTGGAAGAAACTTCTGCAGCAACTAGGGGTGTTAATGGTTTGATTTGGATCGATTTTTTCCTAAAAAGAAACCAAACCAAGTAAGTCAGTTCTTCAAATATTGGAATCAAACCAAACCAATTAAGTCGGGTTTTTATCAATTTGGTTTTTGACAGTTTTTCGATTGTTTAGCGAGATTTTTCCTAAATATGAAACATACACTACCAAACACATATTCTGGCGACTACAGTTTCGACGTGACACTATCAAACCAATTGCACTTTGAGAAATATATCATTTACCAAGATATATTAATGATAATTGAATAAAATAATGATGAATAATTTAAGTACTCATCTCCAGGATAGTGTAGTTGAAGGGGAATCTGTTGTAGCTTTTGAGAAAAGTGATCTGAATCAGCATCAATTATGGCACTTGCGACTTCATCATATGAGTGATAGGGGATTGTCTTTGTTAAGTAAGCAGAATTTGTTGAATGGGTATAAAAATCAAGTTTTGAATTTTTGTGAGCATTGTTTATTTGGTAAACAGACAAGGGTAAAGTTCAACAAGAAAGCCGAGCATATGACCAGAGACAAGTTAGATTATATACATTTAGACTTCTGGGGTCCAAACAAAGTTCCCTCCAAGAGTTGTGCCAGGTATTTTATGATTTATAATGGTTGATTACTCAAGGATGGTGTGGGTGTATTTTTCTAAAAATAAAAGATGAGGCATTTTCGACATTTGTTAAATGGAAGACGATGGTTGAGAGGCAGATAGAAAGAACGTTATGCGTCTTCGAACTGACAATGAGTTAGAATTTTGCAATTCTGAGTTCAATAATTTCTGCAGCGGAGAGGGCATAATGAGACACCACACTTCTATCGGAACACCAAAATAGAATGGTGTTGCAGAACTTATGAACAAAACGCTTTGTGACATGGCATGAAGCATGCTTTCACATTCATGTGTTAGCAAGGATATTTGGGCTGAAGCAATCAATACAACTTGTTATTTGGTCAATAGATCTCCATCCAAAACTATTGAGTTCAAAACTTCTTTTGAAGTATGGTCCGGTTCACCTGCTTATTATTGAAATTTAAGGATATTTAGTTGTCCTGCTTATGCTCATGTGAGGGATGGAAAACTTGAGCCGAGGGCAAAGAAGTGCATATTTGAGTTAAAGGTTCTAGGTTGTGGTGCACATATCACAAGACTCCAGGCTAATTATCAATAGGGTTGTGACATTCAATGAATCTACCTCACTGGCCAGTCAGAGGGAGAAGGCAATAGAAAAACCTGATCATGGTGTCAGTGACCACATAGAGCTGGATATTGAATCTCCACTAGCTCAGCCCAGTAGTTCTAAAGTAGTGAAAGTGGAGGAGGTACAAAATATTGATCGATATAATAACATTACTGCACATGTTCAAAACAAACCATATAGTACTGCAACAGGCAGAGAGAAGAGAGAGATCAACCGACCACAAAGGTTTGCAAACGTAGTTGATGGAAGTTTCTTAAATATACGAATCCTGTGGGATTTTCTTTGGCAGCTGCAGAGATCGTTGATGTGGTTGAGTGTTATAGTTATCTAGAAGCTATTCCAAGTACAACACCAAATCAATGGATTAGTATTATGGCTGAAGAGATTGAGTCTCTTAACAAGTTTAGGCGTTGCCTAGACTTGGTTGATATGTGCGACAATAGGTAGAGCCTTTGCGAGGGCTGAGGGTAAGGTAGATAGACATTGTTCCTGTTGATGAAGAGAATTTAAGCCAAGGGGAAGATTTGTTATTATGCGTCTTGAACTATTTTCTTGTATTTTTAGGAAATCATTGTGATAAAGCACGTGAGAAAATATTATTGTTTAATTAAAATGTTGTACAACCCTATTTATATACAGTTATTACATAATAATAGGTAACTACTTCCCAATGTGGAACACTATACATGACTAACTACTTCTCACTCCCCTCAAGCCGGTGCATATAAATTATATGTACCGAGCTTGTTATAGATGTAACTAATACGAGAACCAGTAAGAGACTTAATGAAAATATCTGCTAGATGATCATTCGACTTTACAAACTTTGTAACAATATCTCCTGAGAGTATCTTTTCTCTGACAAAGTGACAGTCGATCTCAATGTGTTTAGTCCTCTCATGGAACACATGATTTGACGCAATATGAAATGCAACTTGATTATCACACACCAGTTCCATCTTGCTGATTTCTCCGAACTTCAACTCCTTGAGCAACTGCTTGAACCACACTAGCTCACACGTTGCCATAGCCATGGCCCGATATTCGACTTAGGCGCTAGATCAAGCAATTACATTCTATTTCTTGCTTTTCCAAGAGACCAAATTACCTCCTACTAGAACACAATATCCAGACGTACAACGTCTATCATAAGGTGATCATGCCTAATCACCATCTATGTACCCAACAATCTGCTCATGGCCTCGATTCTCGAATCGTAACCCTTTGCCTGGAGCTGACTTTATATACCGACGAATGCGAACAACTGCATCCCAGTGACTATCACAGGGAGAACCCATAAACTGACTTACAGCATTCACTGGAAAAGAAATGTCAGATCTAGTCACTGTGAGGTAATTCAATTTGCCAACCAACTTCCTAAATCTCGTAGGATCTCTAAGAGGCCCCCTTGTCTAGGCAGAATCTTAGCGTTTGGATCCGTAGGAGTGTCAACAGGTTTGCAGCCCATCATTCGAGTCTCCTCAAGAATGTTTAAGGCATACATCCGTTGTGAAATAACAATACCTGAGCTAGACTGAGAGATCTTAATACCTAGAAAATACTTCAATCTGCCTAGATCCTTAGTCTGGAAGTGCTAAAAGAGATGCTGCTTCAGATTAGTAATACCATCCTGATCATTGCCAATAATAACTATATCATCAATATAAACCACCAGATAAATACACAGATTAGGATCAGAATGTCGATTAAACACAGAGTGATCAGCTTCATTACGAGTCATGCGGAACTCCTGAATAACAGTGCTGAACTTACCAAACCAACTCGAGGGGACTGATTCAAACCATATAGTGACCTGCGCAATCGGCATACAAGACCACTAGATCCACTAGACTCCCCTTGAGCAACAAAACCAGGTGGTTTCTCCATATAAACTTCTTCCTCAAGATCACCGTGGAGAAAACCATTTTTAATGTCTAACTGATAAATAGGACAATGGAGTACAACAACCCTGGAGAAAAAGAGACGCTACTTTAGCCACAAAAGAGAAAATGTCACTATAATCAAGCCCAAAATTCCGAGTGTAACAACAATTAAGCTATGACGAATTAAATTAAATGCGGAATTTTGTATAGTAGCTTATATATACACACACACAGACACTATTACCCTGAATCCAGAGTCACAATTCGCGTACATTATAAGATTTTGCTACAAGGATTTGTCCGAAAGAAATACAATTGTTTACGAAATAAAGAAACATTAAAATATGAGGTATGGATGGGGACGTCAGGGTCTGCGGTTTCCGACAGGTCTACCTTGGGTCTCCGAGCAAGTGAATCCTACAGCAAACCTCTCGATCAACTCGGACTAGCTCCAAAATCTACACAAGAAGTGCAGAGTGCAGTATTAGTACAACCGACCCCATGTACTAGTAAAGTTGAGCCTAACCTCGACGAAGTAGTGACGAGGCTGCGGCGGGACACCCACAATATAATCTGCATATAGTATATAACAAAGCAGAAAGACAGAACAAAACAAAGTAGTAACTTTCAATAAGTAAACACAATTCTCAAAGTATTTCATCCGTGTCCAGCTACTACCAATCCTTAAATGCAATTTAAGACTACCGTACATCAAAATAGTCAGGGAAAAGTATAAACATATAGGTTGTTGCGGCGCGCAATGCGATCCCACTGTACATATCATATTCCTCCCTTATTTCCTCTTAATAACATAGACACCATAATATAAAAATAAATTGTTGCGGCGTGCAACCCGATCCCACCATATCACAATAATCATAATTACAGTTCACCCTTATTCCACCATAATCCACCCTTATTACACCTGCTACGGCGTGCAACCCGATCCCGCCGTATATGTCATTTCACCCTTATTCCTCCTCAATATATCACCCTTATTTCTCCTCAATATATCACCCTTATTCCACCTGTTGCGGCGCGCAACTCGATCCCACTATATCAAGATCAATTATTCAGTAAGTACAGAAATTTTACAATTCAAATCACATAACCCTTCACAAAGCTTAACTTCAAACCGAAACAATTAGGAAGCTTGTACACTATGAATATTTACATAAGTAATACTACTCAGCGAGACCAATCCAGAATATAGCATAAAAGTACCGGTAACCAGCTTAAACAAATAATAGTAGACAATAAAGCTACAGAATAATTAATACCTTCAACTAAGAGAAACAATGTCTAACAAGTAGCAATTAGGCATGGGAATACAAGTAAAATATGTAACAATTAAGACATGAAAAAAGACAATATGTGAAGTACGGAAAGGAAACAGGTAAAACAGATAACTTGGCGGCGCATAAGTACTTGCCACCTAACATATGCCGCTCACATGAATTTCGTTTAGCGAATAGGTCGAGGGTTCCTAATCCCTCAAGTCAAAGTTAGACACAAAACTTACCTCACTCTGCAGGCCACTCAATGCTCAATTACCACTTTTCCTCTAGAATCCACCTGCAAACCACTCGTATCTAGCCATAATTAACTTAATAACATCAACTATTGCTAAAGGAATCAATTACAATGCATAAATTTAGATTTCCCTAACTTTTTCTCAAAAAGCCAAAGATTGACCCGGGTCCACTTGGTCAAAACCCGAGGTTCGGACCAAAACCCATTCACCAATTCACTCCCGATCCCGATTATGTAATTTGTTTCGAAATTCGACCTTAATTCGAGGTCTAAATTCTAATTATGCAAAAATCCCTAATTCTACTCAAACCCTCAATTTCTACCATAAAAACCCTAGATTTTAGGTTGAAAATTCATGAAATGTAATGAGTAATTATAAGAAAGTAGGTTAGAATCACTTAGCAAAAATTTTGGGACGAAAATCTTGTGGAATAATCGCCTTTAGGTCTCTTAGTTTTGAAAAATTTGGAAGAATGACTAAAATCCATTTTGGGTTCTGTTTTGATAGTTGGGCGACAGTGTTCATCGTGTTCGCGTGAACACTGCCGCGTTCGCGGAGAGCTGCATCTGCTTGGCTTTCGTGATTGCGAAACTCTTATCGTGTTCGCGAAGGTTACACCCCATGGCCTTCGCGTTCGTGAGTCCTTGCTCACGTTCGCGATGAAGAGTGATTGACCCCCCTCTTCCAGGTCCCAAATGCTACGCGTTCGCGTTGCGTTGGTCGCGTTCGCGTTGAGGTGGTCACATTCGCATAGGGTAAGGCCTCGATCATTTTGCGTTCGCGACCCAGTCTCCGTGTTTGCGTGGTGTAAAAATTCTCCCCAGCCAGATCCCCTTAGCGATCGCGAGAAGGGCTACGCAACCGCGAAGCACAATATACCAGAACACCAGATACAACACACACACAAGATTTTCTAAGTTTCAAATCACCTGTAGCCTATCCAAAACTCACCCGAGCCCTCGGGGCTCCAAAACAAATAAGCACACAATTCTAAAAATATCATACGAACTTGCTCGCGCGATCAAATCTCCAAAATAACTCTTAGAACTACGAATCAGACACCAAATCAAATGAAATTTTCAAGAAAACTTTAAAACTCTATTTTCACAACCAAACGTCCTAATCGCGTCAAATCAACTCCTTTTCTTACCAAATTTGGCAGAAAAGTCATAAATAATATAGTGGACCTGTACCGGGCTCCGGAACCAAAATACAGACCCGGTATCAACAAGATCAAACATAAATAAATTCTTAAAATCATTAATCTTTGAAACTTTTAATTTTTCATCAAAATTCCATATCTCGAGCTAGGAACCTCGAAATTCAATTCTGGGTATACGCCCAGGCCCTATATTTCAATACGGACCCACCGGCACCGTCAAAATACGGAGCCGGGTCTATTTGCTCAAAATGTTGACCAAAGTCAACTCAATTAACTTTTAAGGCAAAAATTCTTATTTTTATCAGTTTTTAACATGTAAGCCTTTCGAAAAAATACCCGAACCATGCACGCAAATTGAAAAAGTATAAAATGAGATATTTAAGGATTCAGAACACATAATTTAGTTCTAAAACATGAGATGACATATCGGGTCATCACAGAACAATTGTAGCAAGTATAGAAGAAAATTAGAGAGATTTTGATAGATTGATATTGATTTTGTAAGAAAAAATGAAAGAAAGAGAGGGTCGTTATAGTAGAAAATAGAGAAAAGGTGTAATAATAAAAAGTTTGGGGTTAAAAATTAGTTGGGATTTTTTTAAATACCCAATAGCTACTTTTTAATCACCCAACGACTACTTTTTTCAAAAGCCAAACGGCTCATCATTTTTTAAAAATAAATCTGTTAGGCCTGTTTGGCCTGTCAAGGGACCGGTCCAGTTCCTTAGGGGGCCAAATGGGCCCGGTCCTAACGATTCCAAAGCTAAAAATCAGCCCACGAGACCGGGACGAGCCCACCTATCACGGGCCAAATGGTCCCAACCCGTTTAGCCCGTTAAGCCCACTTAGCCTACGAGACAGGTCTCGGGCCGGTCCCTTTCCCCGCAGCACAGTTGCCAACCTTACTTGAACGACATGACTTCGTCTTATTTCATAAGTATTTAAAAGGGATTTTTTCCTTCCTATACCATATATGAAATTTTATTACCAAATATGTGCATAGTATGTAAATTACCCGCCCAGTCCACAGTTTTCCTACAATTTATATACTATTCATTAATTAGTATTAAATAGGGGCAGAATCTTCCTATAATAGCGCGCTAAAAATCAGGAAGAGAATCTCGTAATTGATTTAGCCAGATTCAATTCAAATTTGAAACGGAAAATGTTTATCTCATCTGCGTATTTTTTGGTTAAACTACAATTTAAAAAAAAGGACGAACAACTTCAAAAACTGAAATCAAATTGTGGAATTCAATTCGGCGATATTTTTTCTCATACTAAAAATCACAAAGTCGAACAATCATTCAACAAAATCAACTCAAATTGTAGAAACCAAAACCGTAGATACTCTGTGTCAAGCATCTAAATTTGTTTTTGATATATTGTAGTTGAATTTTAATATTTATTATCTACAATACAACTGCTAAAAAAAATTAACTGTAATATACAATGTTTCCAGATTGTAGATAAAATGTAGAGAAATTGTAGTTAAATTGTAGATTGTAGATAACTTGTAGATATTTTATTGTGTAATTTAACTTGAACTGAAAATTATATACAGAAATTACCTACAACTTGGAGGTATTTCATACAAATTATGAACATATTCAACTACAAAATTATATACAATCATGACATTGAGTGTGTCCAGAATGTAGATAATGTGTAGTTTTCTTGTAGACAAATTGTATTCTAACATCATAATAACTACGTTTAATATAACTAAGATACAACGCTGTAAAGATTGAACAAATGAAGATAAAACAACCAATTTATATTCAAGTGAACTACTAAAACATAAAAGATTTGTTCAGAAAATTGTGTATTCTCCTTCAACTACCAACTAGCAACAACTAAACTACATAAATATGAGACTATTTCTTCTTTCTCTGGACTCTTATTTTCTCATTCAATGCAGGAGCACTCTTCCTCCTTGCTAGCCTGCCTGTAACCTCGCTTTCACTGATTGACCAATCTTCACTGTTGACTACAAAATTTTCTCTTCATCTAAAAAAACTCTACAAATAAACTACAAAGTCAAACATATCTCAATATCGTTAGATCTCAATATCGTTTCTACTACAATTAAACTACAATCTATGTATTCATTATACATAGATTGTATACCAACTTTGGGAATAATTTCAAGCACGCAGTTGCTTGCCTTAGCGCCAATCTTAGCGCTAATCTTTATCTTTCAAGCCTTAGCGCCAATCTTTATCTTTCTTTTCTTCCAGGCAGTTGTTTGCCATCATTACCATAAAACTCTTGAAAAGTTAACCATTATCTTCCCTGCAAAAGAAAAGCCAACAAATTTTTGAAGAAAGAGAGAGACGATGAGAAGAAGAAGGAATGGAGAAGAGGAAGAAAGGGGAGGGGAAAACGGCGTTGGTTACGAATTATGGGGAGAGAGAAACGTGAGATATATGGACACCTTTAATTAAGGAGTAAAAAACGTCCAATTAATTAGACCCTTAATTAAGTATGGTATAGAATTGGTAATTTGGTATACTAAATATGATTAAGTCAAACCTTAAACATTGAGGGTAATAAGGTTTCATATATGGTATAAGAATGTAAAAATTCCTATTTTAAAACAATGCTGGACCCAAGCCACCTCACATCCTTTACTTATTTATCCAATACGTTGATAATGTTGGTGATGAACGTATATAAAATTTAAGAAAGCATTAACTTGAGTCTTTCACACTCTTTTTTTGGAAAATTTCTGGAGAAGTCCGCAATGGTTATTCTTCGGAAGCACACTGGGTAAACTGCTCACTGTAAAATAGCTCACAAATTATATAGAAAATGTAAATTGTATTCCGCAAGCACAGTGCAAAATTTTGACTGAGGAGGTTGCTGGTGGGGATCACTCCGTCAACTCTTGCAGACGAGTCTTTCATACTTAAAACGTGTCGCGCTTGGATAATCTGATGTTGCTCGATAATATCGGAGTAAAGGGGGTCATTATTTATTTCAGAAAGTAAGGTTAGTTTAACATACGTGAACATGGTTAACAGATGAATATCGAAGTTTAAATTAGAAGTCTTACTTTTTTAGTTAACTTCGCTAGTTTCGTAAGTAAGTGGCGTGAATGGAGAAACTTTTTCTTTTAGTAAATGTGGAAATCATATTCGGTCTTCTAGTGTTAGTATTGTTTTGCTGCTCTATTCAAGTTCATCTATATTTGATCGTCAACCTACTGCATCCTTTTCTTTACGTATACGGCTGTTGATTGAATCTTTCTGTTGCAGGAGCGATATAAAGGGGTTTTCGTCTAAGTCTTCGAGTCCTCTCTTGGAAGTGGGAAGTGAGGGGCAGTGCTAGCTGTCCATCTAGTCCATTTCGTCCAGCGTTGGAAAAACCTCTACTCTACCCCTATATTCGTATGCCCCTATGTCCGTGCAAGCAGTGGCCCCTTGGTTATATTTCATCTCTTCAACAAGTTTAGTAATGACTATGGGAGGCAGCTCAAAGTCCAAACCTGGAGTAGTTTCTTTATAAACCCGTACAAGCATTTCTACTTTGGATACGATTCTTTCTTTTAGCGTATCGAGTCTCCCGATATTAAAAAAATTCTTGGGTCGGGGTGAAATCCGGAGATCTACGAAGGAAGGGGTCTTCGACTGGGGTGAAGTCTTGACAAGGTAGTCGTAGGGGAACCTGTGGCTGGATTGAATCTTTCGCGGTGGAAATGCTTGGCCTAACCATCACTCAGGGACTTTTAACCACCTTCTTTGCATTCTCCGATGCCGACTGGGCTGGTTGTCCCGATAGCAGACAGTCCACTACTTGCTTTTGCGTATTTCTCGGAAATAATCACTCCTCGAGCTTATTGCGCTCGATCTACATCCTACCTAACTCGATGTTGCTTTTCGTCACGACCCAGTTTACTCTCCGAAAGGTATCGTGACGGCTCTCTACGATTAGGTAAGCTTAATTTTGCGGATAAAACTTAATTAAAAACACAATAAATAAAGAAAATAAGGACATAATCCAAATAACATAACGATGCCGCTCGGCATGTACAAAATATCCATCCCAATGACCCGAAATGTCACAAATAGTCACAAGCTTCTAATAACTAATGTAGCTCTAAATAAGTATGGAAAGTATATAAGAAGACTCTAAACGATAGAATGGAAAGAGACTCTGAGGATTCTGCGGACGCGGCAGAAATACCTTGTAGTCTCCTAGAATCAGCAGCAAATACTATCCACGAGGCTGATAGCTCGTACCTGGATCTGCACACTAAAACATGTGTAGGAAAAGGCATGAGTACACCACATTTGGTACCCAGTAAGTGCCAAGCCTAACCCCGTTAAAGTAGTGACGAGGTCAGGTTAAGGCCCTACTGGAATCAATATAAACAATTTAAAACAGTAAAAGGGATAAGCAAAACCTACACTAAACAGTTAAAGAAACAGTTCGAAAACTTAACAGTAAAGGGAGCCCTCGGCTCAGAACAAGATAAACACAAGGTGGAATTCTCCGGGAATACCGTCCCGTAGTTCCAGATGATTATGCAGTACAGAGGGATATCCCGAAATACGTCTGTAGTCCCAAAATAAATATGCGGTATAGGGGATCTCCCGAAATACGTCTGTAGTCCCAAAATAAATATGTGATGCACGGTAAATGACAGGTACAACATCAATTTGTACAGTTCATCTAATCACAGGTAAGTAAAAGCAGTAATCTAACTAAGCATGGCACACAGAGTATCAAGTAGACAATTAGACACGTAAGCATCCTTTTCTAATCTAAGCTAAATAATTTAACACATTAATGGAAATTAATAGGAGAAGGAACAATTTATGAGTTAAGAAGGAAAAGTGGGATATTAGCAACAACGGCCCGCGTACGTACTCGTCACCACACGTACACGGCGCCCACACAACAAATATCATCAACATCCTAAGGGGAAGTCCCCAACATATGGTTAGTCAAGCCACTTACCTTAACCGCTCAAATCAACTTGAAACCACGTTCTTGCCACGAGTACCCGACTTTAAATGGCCCAAATCTATTCAAACTAATTGCATAATGTAAATATAACTTTAAGCAATTAATCTAACTAATTAATTCGAAGCTAAAACGCGAAATTAGGAAAATCGCCCCAAAGAGTCCCCCGGACCACGCCTCGGAATCGGGTAAAATTTATAAATTATGAACACCCATTCGCTCACGAGTACACTCGAACAAAAATCATCAAAATCCGACGTCAAAATCTCACTCAAAACTCGAATTTTCAATTGGGTAACTTTTCTCCCATTTTCAAACTTTTACCCTCAAATTCCTTAATTAGAAGAGGAAAACAACAATAGATTATAGTATTGTGATCAAATTAGAGTTGGAATTCGTTACTTAATGATTTTCCTTCAAAATCCCTCGAGAAATCGTCTCCAGCTCCAAATCGATTTTAGTGTTACGAAATTTCAAACCATCGAATTTTCTATATCTGCCCAGCAATTTCCGCATCTGCGGTCCATGGGGTCGCACCTGCGGCTGGGGCTCCGAATCTGCGGATTTTTATTGAATCGCCAAGCACCGCACCTGCGTTCCCTTCTTCGCAGATTCGGTTCCACTTCTGCAGTCCTTGAGCCGCATCTGCGGCCACTGGCCTTCATGCCTCAGAACACACCTGCGACCTACTTCCTCGCTTATGCGGGGCCGCACCTGCAGTCCAATATCCGCAGGTGCGAAAACACCAGAACAACCAACTTCAGAATTTGCCTAAGTCCCATTTTCTTTTCGTTAGGCATCCGAAACACACATGAGGCCCTCGCGACCTCAACCAAACCTACCAACCAGTCCTATAACCTCATTCGAACTTAGTCGAGCCTTCAAACCACATCACATAACACCAAAAACAAGAATTAAACATGAATTCAAGCTTACGAACTTAGCATTTTTTCAAAATCTACAAACGATGCTGAAACACATCAATACTAGTTCGAATGACCTCAAATAGACACACAGGTCACAAATGACACTACGAACCTACAGCCACACTCGAAATTTCATTCCGAGCTCGATATCAAAATTTCCCCTATCGGTCGAAATCGCCAAAAATCTAACTTTCACCAATTCAAGCCTAAATCTACTACAGACCTCGAAAACACATTATGGATGTTCTCCTAACCCCAAAATCACTCAACAGAGCTAACGGAGTCGACGGAATTCCATTCCGGATCCATCTTCGCACAGTTCTGATTACGGCCCAAATTCCAAGGCTTAAACTCACATTTAGGGACTAAGTGTCCCAAAACTCTCCAAATCCCATAGTTAATCACTTCGGAAAGTTTCAATTGAAGAAACAAACGTGGGGAAAGCAGTTATTAGGGGATAGGGGCCCCTACCCTTGCCTTTCACCAACCGGCACTTCGTGTGGCGCTTGATGAGGGTGCTCGGGGTCGGACCGCTGCACCGGTTGAGTCGGCATCTGGGACTGGTCGCATTGAGGATGTTCCTCGCTCAAGTTCCCTGGCTCCTACGGTTCGCTCGGTGGGCGAATCCTCTCGTGATGTGACCGAAGAGACCCCTTCAAAGAGGCGGAGGGTAACATTGGAGGAGACACCTTTGAGTGACGTGCCTTTGAGGGCTAACCCCGCAGGGACGGTGTCTAAGGATGTGAGTGAGGTCGTCCAAAGAGCGTAGGTGCTGCCCGAACTAAAGGCGGAGGAGGTCGTGATGACGCCGCGGTAGGGTTTGGCGGCTGCCACCATTGTTCAAAGTTTCCCGTCCTCGTCTCAGCAGGATCGCACCCCCCTCTGGTTGACGAGAGATTGAGTGGTGTAGTGGTGGATCATTATGAGTCCGACTCGGACATCGATCCTGAGGATATGCGATTGTTCGTAGAGGGTTTACCATGGTTGAGGTGATTGCCGATGGTCCTTCACATGTGCTCGAGATCACTTTGGACGTTAACCTTCTGGAGAGCACGGCGGATTTGGCGGAGCAGTTCGACCTCTTATGTTCTGTTGTTGATAGTAGATCTCTTCGGAACCTCAGGGATATTGGCTTCTCACGTTGTGTGGGAGGGATGGCTTTAAGGGTGATCTTTTTCCTTTACTTCCTTTATTTTGAGTCTCCCGTTTCTTGCTGACTCCTCTTTTTTTAGACCTGCATGCTAGAGATTGAGAGTTCTCGTCGGGCCGAGAGGCTAGCCGAAATTTTTCTGAAGATGGACGAGAAATACCGTCGATACCGCAACAAGTGTAGGGAAATGCATATGCGGCTCAGGGCGAGTGGCGATACTCGGTCCTTTAGAGAAGAGTTAGAGAAGAAGGATGAGGACCTGATGCGGTCTATCCGCAGGTGTAGTGAGCTTGAGGGGATAATCATAGTCAAGGATGAGGATATCGAGGTAGGCAAGGGCGTCGCAGCCGAATGCGAGGACCTTCGGGTAAGGGTATCGTCATTGCGAGCTAAACTCGAGCGGAATGAAGCCAAGGTTGCTCTCTTGAGCGGGGAGTGGAATGGAAAGGTCGCCGATTTGGAGAGGAAAGTGGCGGAGTTAGAGAGGGCTGAGAGTGCCCGTATTGCGGCTGTGGCGAGAGCGGAGACACTGGAAGACATAGTGCGCATGCTCATATCTGAGTGGGAGGCCGAGATATGGACGACCGTATGAAGGAATCCAGGCTCGAAGAGGGGATATGCGAGCTCGAGCGGGATGCCTCGAGTTTGGGTGACAAAGTGGAGACCTTGGAGGCCGAGAAAGCCTAGTAGTTGGCTCAGACCCCTCAAGAAGTTGCCCCTACTGCCATTCCTCGTCACTTATATGAGACGTGGGTTCATGTCGAGGCCCAGCGAGACATTTAAAAGGATTTGTGGATGGCGGGGCGTGTACCTGAGGCTATCTTTGAGGATGCTCGCGCGAAGGTGCGTGAGGCTCGAGTTGCTTATGGCTATGATCTCGCGATGCCGGAGGCCGACGATGGTGCCGAAATTGAAGATGGGCTCTCTGATGGTGGAAGTGCTGATGGGGAAGGAGTAGATGCGGCAGAGTGAGATTTGTTTTTTTTTTGTACTTGTTTTCGTTCTTTTTTTTTTGTTCTTTCCTTGGCGTCGCGTGTCGTTGTATTAGTTGTTTTTGGGGTCGTGTTTGGGCCCCCTGTGTGTAAATTTTTTAATAAAATTCATTTTGTTTTGGGTTGTTTGTCTCAGGCTTTTCTTTCTTTCCCTCTCTTTTGGAGTTAAGTATCTCAGACCTTTTTTGCAATAAGTCTTAGTTTTTGATTCAGGAATTTGGCATGGTTCGTGTTCTCTTTCCTCGAGCGGAACTTTATTCGAATGAGGTCTAAAGCAGATTATCCGAGCGGGGTCAAATATGAATGATTCGAGCGTGGTCGAATGTAAATGATTCGAGCGAGGTTGATGTTGGTTGTTCGAGCGAGGTCGAATGTAAATGATTCGAGCGAGGTCGAATGTTGACTGTTCGAGCGAGGTCGAATGCAAATGAATCGAGTGAGGTTGAATGTTAATTATTCGAACGAGGTCGAATGTTAAGTATTCGAGCGAGATCGAATGTTAATTATTCGAGCGAGGTCAATTGTTAATTTTCGAGCGAGGTCGAATGTTAATTATTCAGGCGAGGTCCAATGTTAATTGTTCGAGCGAGGTCAAATGTAAATTATTCAAGCGAGGTCTAATGTAAGTGTGAAGTGTATAAGACATGGATTTGTGTGAAGAATGTTGTATGCTACTTTGTTCGTTCGTATTATTTGGCGAATGTTACATGCTCGTTTAATGCATGCATTCGAGGAATTCTCCATATATCTAGTCCCTTCATCGTTCTGTCTGGAGTGGTTGATAGGCAGAGCGATGAATCACAAACTTGAATTTCGAGTGTGGTAGAATTTTTTATAGGCGAGAGCGGTTGGGTTCAATTTCGGCGACTCGAGCGAGGTCGAGTTTGATTTAGACGGCTCGAGCGAGGTCGAGTTTAATTTTGGCGACTCGAGCGAGGTCGAGTTTAATTTTTGCGACTCGAACGAGGTCAAGCTTAATTTTGGCGACTCACGGAGTGGCAGAGGACGGTGGGATTTCTCTACCTTTCATCAAAAATTTCTTGTGTTCGTTCACTCATGCACCGAGTTGAGTCCCAGTCTGTGTAGTACATTCACTGTGTGTCCTGGAGAGGCCGTCGTTGGGATGGGTGGTGAATTCGGTACTCAGAAGCTTGAATATGGTGGCGTATACTGCCGGTCGGGTTGGTGTTGCACACCTATGGTGAATATATGGGTGAACTCTAATCGCCTACATCGTATCTGTGTTGGGACGTCTTCGAGTTTGCCGTACAATTACTTTCTTATGTAGGTTGTTCCTTGTCGCCGCCAGCTCATTCTGAACCGTTCATCCCTTATCTATGCCAAAGGCACGGTATCCATTTTCCTGTGTTCGCTCGCTGCTGCTGGTAAGAATTATAGGGGCATTGGGGGCGGCATTGGCTAGTCCCTTCGTCTATGTCCCTACATGTGTGCCTGTCACGACCTGAATTCCCAATCCACGGGATCGTGGTGGCGCCTAACACCACAATTTCTAGGCAAGCCAATGTTAGAGGGTTCAACATTTAAAACAATTAAAGCCCGTAAGAAACTTAATATAATCCAATAAATGAATCAAGAATAACGTATGATATAATGAAACGAAAAACTTGAAACTAATACTACTATCTAGCTACCCAGGGTTTGGAGTCACAATTTACGAACTACTAAAAGAATACTACAAGTATTTGGCTGAAAGAAAATATATATCTGTTTTGAATTAATTAAAACAGTAGAAAATTAACACAGAGAAGACTCCAGGAATCTGCGGACGCCAGCAGATCTACCTCGTGTCTCCATGCGAATATTCAGCTACTACTCGAAATCAACTCTGACCGGAACCTGGATATGCACAAGAAGTGAAGAGTGCAGTATCAGTACAACTAACCCCATGTACTGGTAAGTGTCGAGCCTAACCTTGAAGAGGGAGTGACGAGGCTACGGCGGGGCATTTATAATACAACATGCATACAATGTTTGATAAAGCAGGAATGAAATGCTAAACTAAATAAACAATAACTTGCAGTAAATAATTAAGTAACTCAGCTATCTTTCCAGATCTCACCTATAACCAATCCTTACAAAAATTTCCAAGTTTCAATTTAAATAACGGTAAGAGCAGAATATGGGAACAAAAAAAAACAGTGAGTATTCCAGTTTTCATCACATAACCAATAATAACATGAATATTCTCCTTATTACTCCTTGTTGCGGCGTGCAACCCGATCTCACATGCCCACCCTTATTACTCCTCAAATATATATATATATATATATATATATATATATATATATATATATATATATATATATATATATATATATATATATATCACCCTTATTCCTCCTATTGCAGCGTGCAACCCGATTCCACCAGACAATCATATTCCACCATTTATAATAAAGGTTTCACAAATTAGATCAAATTCTTTCATTTATTTCTCAACAAATGTAAATGGAAAGTTGTACTATTAAGAGAACTTCACCAATTATTATTGCACAACGAAACCAACCGGAATGTATCATGAAACACGGACAACCAGCTCAACTATTAATGTATCACAATGAAGCTAAGGAACAATTAGTACTTTCAAATAAGTGAAACAATATTTAACAAAATAAGTGGACAAAAACAAGTAGACATGGAAGCATCAATAGTCATGAAACAATTAAGACATGAATATAATAAATTGGGACGGGGAAGGGAACATACTAAACAAATAATTTTGTGGCACATAGGTACTCGTCACCTCACCTATACGCCACACACACATGCAATTTCACATAGCATTTAAGTCGGGGATTCCTAATCCCTCAAGTCAAAGTTAGACCAAACACTTACCTCAACTTCGTAGGCCACTCACTGCTCAATTACAGTTTTTTGTTTAGAATTTACCTCCAACTCACTCGAATCTAATCATAATTAGTACAATATCATTAATTATTGCTAAAGAAATTAACTTAAATGCATAATCATGGTTTTCCTAAGTTTTCCCAAAAAAAAAAGATAAAAATCGACCCCGGGCCCGCTTGTCCAATTCGGGGTTCAAACCAAATTTCATTTACCCATTCACCTCCGAGCCCGAATATGTAGTTAGTTTCAAAATCCGACCCCAATTCGAGGTCTAAATTTCAATTATACAAAATTCCCTAATCTACCCAAACTCCCAATTTCTACCATGGAAACCCTTGATTGTTTTATTGAAAGTGATGAAAAATAATGGTAATCAAAGAAAAATAGTTTAGAATCATTTACCAACAATTTGGGGAAGAACTTGTCTCTTGAAAATAGCCCCTAGGGATCCTTGGTTTTGAAAATATAAAAAAATGGCTTCTTCCCGTTTTAGGTTATGTTATTAGGTCGCTGGACAGGCCCTCATTGCATTCACGATAGGCATGTCGCGATCGCGGAGAATTATGGCCCTATGGCCTTCATGTTCGCGAGGTATTGAACATGTTCGCGAAGCTTTGCTTCAGATGATCATCGCGTTCGTGTCCCACTGGTCACGTTCGCGAAGAACAATTCTAGACTCTCCTCCCCCCAGGCCCACAACTAATCGCATTCGCGTAAGTCTGATCGCGTTCGCGAAGGGTACTCCCCCCAGTGCTTCGCGTTCGTGTCCAGGACTAACAAAACGAACCCCAGTGCATTTACTCTTCGCGATCGCGGGAGAAGCTTCGCGATCGTGAAGAAGAATACATCAGTGCACCAGAAACAGATATGCAGCAGATTTTTGCTAAGTTAAAACACATAGCCTATCCAAAACTCACCCGAGCCCTCGGGGTTCCAAACCAAACATGCACACAAGTCTAAAAATATCATACGAACTTGCTCGTGCGATCAAATCTTAAAAACAACACCTAAAACTACGAATTTAACATCAAAACTCATGATTTTCTTAAGAACACTTCAATTTCACTATTTTTCTCAACCGGACGTCCGAGTCACGTCAAATCAACTCGATTTCCACAAAATTTCACAGATAGGACTTAAATATCATAACAAACCTGTCCCCGGCTCTGGAACCAAAATAGGGGCCTGATACCAACGAGTTCAAATATTAATTCTTTTCTTTATTTCCTTTAAAATCCAATATAACAATTTTCTTCAAAAATTCAGTTCTAAAGCTAGGGACATCGGAATTCAATTCCGGACATACGCCAAAGTCTCATATTCTACTCCAGACCTCCCGGGATCATCGGAATGCGGGTTCAGGTCCGTTTACTCAAAATATTGACCAAAGTCAACTAATATCAAATTTTAAACTCTAAAAATTATTGTTTCAGATATTTTCACATAAAGGCTTTTCGGGTTTACGCCCGGACTGCGCACGCAAATAGAGGTAAATAAATTTAATTTTTTAAGGTTAATGAGCCCGGAATAGAGTCTTAATTCATAAGATGACCCTTTGGGTCATCACAGTGCCCATTGGGAGCATCCTTGCTCTTCACTTCACACCTGTGAAAGGGAAGGAAAGTTGAGGGTATATAAGGAACCATTTATTACCTGAACCTGGCAAGTTGGCTGATGGGTGACGGGGTTATTCGTGTTTCCTTCACCGGTCATACACTTTGAACCCGATGTTAGATTCATATCCCGCCTCTCTGCCACTTTGGTTTGAGTATTCTGTGGCTGGATGATTTGTTTCGCCCATTATGTCCTCGAGTTTGTCTTCCGGTTTGTCTCAGCCCCAAACGAGCCAAATGGGCAGTAACATAAGTCGCACCATATGCGTGAAAATGAGGAGCACTTTTACAGTAGGTCATACAACAAGCATTGCCTTGTATGACGATAATACTACGCGTGGGGTACTGACCTGGAAATATCGCCACGAGAATGCTTGATACGTAGGATGTTGCCTCGCTGCGATGGTACACGCTCAAATATGCTTCTAGTTTGCGTGATGCCTTCATTCTTGGTTGGTTTGACGGATGTAGTGAGAACTAAGGCTTTGGCTGGGAAATCCCTACAGACGGCGCCAAATTATTGACCAAAAAGTGCGAGACCTTTTGTTCAACCTTAATAAACTGAGAAAATGGAGGTTAAATCCTAGCCAAGACTAATTAATTCTAGATCGAAGGATCTTAAGAAAGAGAGAAAAAATGAAATCAGATTTAAGGTTAGGAGTAATGATGGACGTGTTTTTTTAGAACCGATGTTCGTCATGCTGCTATTATATACCATGAAAATGGCACTCAAGGGAGAAGAAACAACATCCTTTATCATTTCCTTGATTCTATAACCTTTATTACAACGAGGAGCGATAGTCGGATCCTCCCTCTCCTGTTACAGGATGTGTTATATGACCTTTTTCACTGGGGGAGAAAAGAGTCCCCCTCTCTCCAATCCTCTTTTTAGTATATATATTAGCCATTTCCATTTATCAGTTGTCATTAACGTGCGTGTTGTGACATGTCCATTGCCCATTGGTGCTTCAGGTCGGCCCCCCTGGGCACTGCAGCACGTACTGTGTTGTGAGGGTCTTCTAATGAAGCATCCTCGACCATAGTCGTGGGATACGTCATTACGGCCTTTCGTATTTACCATCACGATCTAACTGTTCTCTCCTCGTCGAACCTTAAAGTCATTCTTATAGTCAGATTTCAACCCATGCAATGACCACCTTAATTTCTTGCGTTTACAATATGAAAACTTGACATTTGCCGACCTTTTCCATGTGAAATTAAATTAGGTCTATCCTGATTGGTAACGGGTACCTATGCAACTATACTACCAAACTGAAATTCTTCTAGCTTCTAAGAAATGGGATAAAAATCAATCTTGCAATATTATTGATCTTTAAATGGTGAAGAAAAATTTGTGTACCCATAAAAGGTGGGGACCAGCGGCGGAGACAACCTTATAATTATGGGTCCGGCCAAACATAATAGTTTTGTCTCAAATTTATATTTGTACAAAAATGAATTATATTATTTATATACTATATTAAAAGCATGAAGTCTTTTAGCGAAATGTCATTCGTCTTTTTTACTCTTTAAAAATAAAATTCATACTAAATAAAATAATTAGTTAATTATTATTTTAATATTTAAAATTATAAAATTAACTAAAATTTGAGTTATTAAAGTTTTCCTTATTAGAAGTTGGTAGTATACCAGATTTGTAAAAGAAAAATAATAACACGTTAGTTTTCCTTATTAAAGTAAATCACGTTAGTTTCCTGCAAGGAAACTTTGGAGCACTTTGAGCTCTTTTTAGGTTTAAAAGTTTTTTGTTTGTTATTAAATTTTAACCAATTAATTATTTATAAATATTTTATTTAAAAGATTCAATTCAAATTATCATTTTTGGTTTAGAATTCATAATTAATGTAATGTCGTTGGATTAAAAAAAAAAAAGAATTAGAGTCTATAGGTTGAAGATTCAACAATTAATCTAGAATTTAAAATTAAACTAATTCAGAATTAGGAATTGAATACTTTTATAAAAGAGCAAGTATTTATTATGCTTGTAGTAAACTTTTAATAGTGTCATTATTTGAAGTTGCTTGTGATTTTGAGGTAAATTTTCTAACCTTTAGCTTTTTCATGAAGTTATATAATAGCATACATATGTTTATCTTTTATAGATAATTATGAATTAAAAAATTGTCAATTGTGATTTTTGTTTATCATATCTCATATACTTTATCACTTTAAAGGTTGATGTATTTATAAATTTTACAGAGATTGTTAAAGTAATTGCATTATGTAACAAAAAACTTGATTAAGCATTCTAGCTCTCAATTAAAGATCTTATTAATAATCATGTTAATTGAAGAATAGAGATTGGGATTTTGACGTCCTTACATCTAGCCAGATTTTTTACAAATTCATTCATTTAGGCAAGTAACTTTCATTATCTCATGAAAAATTATTATTTCCGTTGGGACTATTTCCCATTCGTCATCATAACTATTTCACAGTATATTAATTTTAAGGTGTGGTGCTAGATTTTGTTGTCTCACTTATAGTATAAAAATTTGCTAATTAGTATAATTACCTAGCGCACGAAAATAATTTATAATATTGTATTTTGAAAATTATATCCCATTTATTAAATTTAGACAGCAGCAAAATAAAACTACTCACAATTTTTTTTATGTATATCGTGTCGTTAGGAAATAAAAATTTCTAATATGCTCAATGCTTAGTTTTAGTTCCTTTTTTTTTCTTCTATATTTGATATTAATGTGTAACTCTGTAATAAACTTTTGTTTGGTATTATAAAAATATCTATAAATACTGCACTCAAATATCGGGTAAACTTTGAAGAATAATGAGGTATGTTGTCCAACTCATGTGAACAAATTATTGTATATTGTAATGTTGATGTATAAACTAATAAATTTTTCTAAATGTTTAATTCTTATTATGAAGTGAAAAAAAATTACTTATTATGAGTTCAAGTCTATATTTATTTATTTTTTATTCAATATTCTATGCACTTTTATTGATAGACGCAAATCACATGCAACGCACGTATACCAAAATTATTATATATAAATAATCTATTCAGAATCCAATAAGTAAGAAAATTATAATCTAATACTCGGACTATAAATCTTAGCTCCGCGTCTACTAAGGGCGATGAAGATGCTGGTAAATGTACGCATTGATAAATAAGAATAGGGGTACAATTACAATTTCTGCTTTTATCAAGAGTAGAACAAAAGAACGAAAAATAGTACTAGATGGAGTAATAAATGTAACACTAGCACATGGTAGTAGCGACCGCACCCTATAAAAGTCACTACTGTTGCAGCGACTTAGGACTTAATATTAATTGCCCGAAATGAAATTTAAGGTGTATTAAGATTCATATAAGAAATTCCTACTACGCATGTGACATACTATCATTATAAAATATCCATAAAAACTACTGCAATTAAAGATTATTTATAAGTTATCAAATTCCTTAACATGAATGTCACAGCATATTTCCAAGGCAAAAAAGAAAAGAAAAGAGCATCAGATTTTAGGATGGTCAGCAGTTACTAGTTTTAAATATTAATCGTTCATCCTCTATCATTATTGAATACAGTCAGACCTTTTTATAATAATGCATGGATCAAAATCCGACCAAATTCAGCGAATGCGAATAAACGAGTTATGGTCGAAATCCAGCAGGGCCCAATAGTGAGGAGTCACCAAGCGAGATATCAAGACCTATGTCGAGTAGAGAAGCATAGTAGTAATGACTAGAATAGTCTTGGAATTACCAAAATGAATATTCCCCTGGTTGTACTTTTTAAGGTTTCCTAGGAATATCCCTTGTAAATAGTAAGAGATAGGGAACAAAAAGGGGATTCACTTTCTGATAATAACACTTGTAAGAGGTTAACTCTTGAGAGACAATACAAAAAGGTTGTCTTACTACTGTGATTGATTTTGTGTTTATTCTACCTTTCCACTCACGATCCAAGAACACTTTGTCAATTTTCATATTTAATTATCGCACATTGTTGTCAGAAGGAGGAATTATCCAAATCATCCACATCATTCAATACTTGGGTGAATCATTCTTCCTATTTACATTTATTGCCATTCATCTTATTTATTGCTTACCATTGCTCCGTTATTCATTGACAATCATTAAATACCCCTAGGTATTTAATAGCCTTGAATGCGGTCTCTTATCATTGAAATCTAATAATCTCGGATCTCGAATTTATTATGTTTAAGTAGGATTTTCCCATTATCCTCTTATTTAATTTGTTTAACAAGAAGCTTAATACTTTTTGGTCAAACAATTTGGCGCTGTCTGTGGGGATTTTCTAGTTACACTTTAGTTTCTTCTAGATCTGAAAAAACAGAGCTTTCTTTTTCCTGCTTGCACGACCTAACATGGCAGAAAATGGAGAAGAAAGATTGAAGGCAGTAGCATGCCTCACTGCTAACCTCCTAAGCACCATCAACGAGGTTAACGGAGATGACGAGGAGAATGTGACGCCAAGCGTTTCACCTAGGTGAAGTGATTCACCCCCCCTCCCCCCATGGCAGTGTTACCGCCTCTCATGGGAAAGAAGTCTCTACGTTCACGACAGAAGAAATACCAACAATAGTGAAAAAATTACTGGAGGCGTGGTTGACGAGTACACTTAACAGTATACTCGACAAACCCGCTCAGGGGGCGAGTAGAAAGGATGCACGAGTCTGCAACCAACGAGCAGCACACTCTTCCTCCAGCAGGTACCACTCACACTGTTATTGATGATGGTAATGACGCCCTCGCTGCCATTTTAAGAAATATGGAGGAGATGGAGAACGAGAATAAAGCACTCCGCGACTAAATGAGTGAACACCAAGAGAGGGTTGATAAGATACCAGGCGTCCCAAAACTCCTTCCAAAACGGGATGTCGGCCACTTCGTGGCATAACCGTATAGCGATGAGGCTGCACCACATGTTATACCCAAAACATTCAAGATGCCGTCATACTTAAAAATATATGACGGCACAACAGACCCTGAAGATCACATCATCCACTACATCACCGCAGTGAAAGGCAACGACCTCACCAAAGAACAAATGTCATTGGTACTTGTGAAGAAGTTTGGCGAAACCCTAACCGGAGGAGCCCTAACATGGTACTCAAAACTACCAACACGTTCCATAGAAACATTTGAGGAGATGGCCGACAAGTTCGTCACCGCCCATGCCGGGTCCAAGAAAGCAGAAGCCAGAGTGAATGACATATTCACCATTAAAAAGTCACCCAGCAGAGTGACTTCCTCGTGCGGTTCAACAGAGTGAGAATGACTCTTCCAAACGTGTCAGAGGGAATGACGGTAGCATCTTTCCAGAACGGGCTGAACATGAGCAGGTCGAGGGCGACTAGAAAACTGTTGAGCAGGCTCATGAAATATCCCCCACTACCTGGGAAGAAATACACAATGCTTAGTGTGCCGAGGTGAGAGCGTACCAAGACGACCTTAACAAACTAACCCAGCGGTTGACATCGGTCCATATAGAGTCGAGAAAATACCATCGAAATGACAGCAATAGGGACCATGTAGGTTTTCGCCTCAATCGCGAAAGGCACCAGCCATACATCAGAACGGATGTCCTACCACCCCCTCCCACACCCCCGCCATGGCGATGGCCCATCTAGGTTGTAGAGAAGGACTCACCGAAATGAAAGAGGTATGCCTCCACTGTTATCTGCTCATAACTTTTGTGTTTCTCCTTCAGAAATCATCCACGCCCTAGAGAAGCTTGGCCATAAGGTAAAATGGCCGCAAAAGATGAAGTCCAACCCAAACACTAGAATTTGAATGCCCTCTCTGAATTCCATGAGGAGAGGCCATAAGACCGAGGATTGTATCGCCTTGAGGCAAGAGGTAGTAAACATGCTCCACCAAAGGGAATTTGAGGGAGCTGATGAGCGACCGAGGAAGAGCCAATTTCGCTCGTGGGCGGGAACAACATCAAGTCCCTCTGAAACCACCCTCTCCAGCCCGCACCATCCAGATGATTATCAGCGTAGGCGGCGAAGCAACGATAAATCACGTGAAATTCACAACCACCACAAGTTGAAGCAGTCAATCACCCATAAATGGTATGACGACCTCGAAGAAAGTATCATCTTCGATAAGTTGGATACCTACGGTTTAACCTTCCCTCACTATGATGCTCTTGTTATTACTTTATGAATTTCAGACACCAATGTAAAACGGATTATATTAGATGACGGAAGGGGCATCGTGTATTGTCCACCACAGAGTTCTCGCACAGATGAGACTCGAGGATAAGATAGTACGACGCTGCATAACACTAACAGGTTTTAACAATGCAGTTGAGCGAACCTTCGGAGAGATCACACTGCCCATTCTAGCTGGTGGTATCACCCTCACATTGCCCGTTCTGGCTGGTGGTATCACCCTGGAACAACATTCCATATCAGGAATCAAGACACATCGTACAACGCCATCATAGGACGACCCTGTATACATGCCATGAGGGCCATCCCGTCCAGCCTGTATCAGGTCATCAAGTTTCTCTACCCGTGGGGAGTGTTCAACATTTGCGACGAGCAGTGCACAACCCAAGAATGCTATCGCATTGCCCAAGACTGCACATACACTTAACAATTGAAAGACAAAGGCGCATAAGCATAGCAATTAGCGAGGTCGGGGTTAGGGGGTGATGAACAAAGAGACGTCATCATAGACCCCGACGTCGTGGAAGCCACGGGATCAACTGTGGAAGACCGTGATCCCGTTCAGATGGATAAAAGCGACCACAACAAAAAAGCTTACATCAGCCACAAACTCTAAGAACCAGGTAAATTCCATAAATTTTTAACTAACAACGTAGACTTGTTTTCCTTCTCCCATGCAAATATGCCAGGCATTCTGAAGGAACTAGAAACACACAAGCTGAATATCGACCCGCTCTACCCCCCGATACGACAGATCAGAAGAAAATTCAACGCAACAATAAATGATGTCGTCCGTGAAGAAGTAGAAAAATTGCTTGAAAATAGATCTATCAGAGAGTTAAAGTACCCCCAATGGGTCGCCAACGTGGTCATAGTGAAAAATAAAAACGGGAAATGGCGCATGTGTGTGGACTTCATAGATCTGAACAAGGCTTTCCCAAAAGATTCATTCTCGTTGCCTCATATTGATCAGCTCATTGACGCAACAACGGGGCACAAGCTGTTAAGTTTCTTGGACGCCTACTCAGGTTATAACCAAATCCTTATGGAGGAGGAGGACCAGGAAAAAAACACTTTCATCACCCACCAAGGGACGTAATGCTATAGATGTTTAACAAAAGAACTAGATCCTTTGACTAAAGCTATTTTAAGAAGAACGCGGGTTTCTGATAACCAAGGTAAGACTGATAATTGTAAGTAAATGGAATAATAAGATGTACGAAAAGTAAAGTGTGTATTAGTAGTAGTTCGAATGTCCTTTACAAGTTATATTTCATTCCCTTATATAGGGAATTTCTCAATATAACGTCTACCTTTTTCAAAGATTTTACATTAATGACTAATTACGGCATTAATGTAACGTTACGATGAGTAACTGTAATTGTTGCGTGAAAGTTGTGTAACATGTGGATCATTAATTGAAGATCTCTGAATTTTCCCTTTGTTCCGCCCGGATACATTCTGACTGTGTCTATTCATCTTCTTAATCAGGTTGAGACTCCTGTAGCTAATTACCTCGTGGGTATGATTTGTCGTGCCTTTTTGCCTCGTACCTCTTCGTAGAGTCCTGTTTAGTTGTCGCATTTTCATTGATCCACATAGACTACTGAGTCATCAAGAATTATTACATGTGTGAAGCTCTTTTTTACCAATATAGATAGTCCTTCCACTTACCATTTATTTATCGATTAATATTTGGTAAGTGGATACTCATTTATGGCGGGAATATTTCGCCGTCGCTTCACTCGAAACACTGCATCTTTCTCTGAATGTAGGCGTCGCTTGTCACTTTCATTTAATGCTTATGCCATGTGGCATTTACGGATTGGTTCTGCAATTGTTCAGCGCCTTATAGGGATTTTTGCGGCTGCATCAGTCACGAAGTGACTTCTTCAATTATGGCTTTCACATCATTGTTTTTTCCTATTTTTGACGGTTGTCTTCGAGTATAAATACCCCTTTTCCTTTGTTTACTTTCACAAAAAACTTCTACCTTTCAAACTTTATTTGTAAAGAACTTTTTCTTGCCTTTTTAAATATATCTTCCTCAAACCAATCTAAGATAGTCATTAATGTAGATGATTTGACTCCCTCTTTTGTTCCGACACGGAGTAGGAGAGGCGGCAGGTTGAGGAATTTAAGTTCTACTCCTTCAAGGGGTTCTTCCTCTTCTCAAATTACTTCCCCTCCTTCTTCTAGGTCTTTAACTTCTCCTAGGGCTAGGGCTTCTAGATCTTCGTCCAAGGGTAGAGAACATCACGAACCTTTGTGCGAACCGAGGGTTGATGAAATAGTACCTGCGGATTTCACCTTTGCTAGGGATAGTCAGGCCCTTAAAGACCAGCTTTCTTCATTGTCGTCTCTTGATAGTGCTGTCAAGTACCCTACCAGATTACTGAAGGTTTAATTTCTCTTGTACGCAGGGACTGTTATTGGAGGTCAATTTTCCTGTCGTCGTTCCAAATAGTAACCAAAGAATAACGTCTTACAAGACTGGGTATTCTTTTGTTAATACTTATCCCTTTACATTAGGGTTCAAGCCTCTCATCGACCCAATTATCATCAAGTTTTGTCGATTTTTCAAAATTTTCTTAGGACAAGTCGGTCCTCTTGTATGGCGAGTCATTGCATGCCTTAGATATTTGGATACCTTAGCTTCGGTACCCTTTACCTTTCATCATCTTATTCACCTCTATTCTCCAATGTTGGTTTGCCAGGGAATTTTTACCCTGGTTGCTAGGAGTAAAAGGGTGTTAGTGACTCTTGACGATGATAAGGATCGAGGTTGGTTTCTTCGATATGTTGCTATTCCTATTGCTGGTTTAGTAGGTGAAGAGAATCTTCCCTTCCCTGAGAAGTGGAATCTTTCACATTCCTTGCTTTTTGCTTTAGATATTTTATCAATACCGTAGCTGTTTCTTCTTTATGCAGCAATCATGAGAACCGTCGAGAATGTCTCCGATTTCCGAGATTAGGTAGAAAGGATTTTGTTGACCGCTCTGTTAGAAGAACGTTCATGGAAGTACCTCTCCGGGAGGTTTGGTTGGAGAGTTAAGACTCACGGTAAGTGAAGTTTTTGTTTGTACTTCTTCCTTCCTTTGAGCATCATTTAATCCTTTTCTTTTGAAAGGTTTCTCGCTCGTGGAGTTTCTGCGTCTATTCCCAAGTTGTCTCTGGCTCTGGCTCAGGAGATCATCTCGGGCTCTTCTTCTTCAAAGAGAAAAGCAGGTGGGTCAAGGACCTCGAAAGATAAGGAGGAAGAGGAGGGCTCTTTAATCCATAGGTCACGTAGAAGGAAGGTAGTCTCAGATGACAAGTCTACACCTGTCATTAAGCCTTATGTGCCTGAAGTTGAGTTTTTTTCCCCTGAGGATGCTACTCCCTTTTCCCGTGCGTGAATCTGTTGATCTTTTATTCCGTGAGGGTTTTGGTCCTTTCGCTGATGAAGCTCCCCTGACTATTTTCTCTCCTTCTCTTAGAGAACTTCCCTCGACTGTTCCAGCTATTTCTCCTACTCCCGCAGCTATTCTTGCTCCTGTGGTTTTTTCGACCCCTCAGACTTCCTGTCCTGTGGCTCCCGCATCTGTTCCTGCTTCTGTGCCTTCAGTTACAAAAGTAGGGTCTTCCAGCAGGGAGATGAGGTGGGTGATGATAGAAGTACCGGCAGAGGGTATCCTCTTTAAAAAGTCTGGCCATCCTAATGTGTGGTTGAAACCGTTGATAGGTCCGACAGAGAGAGCTAAGCTGGATAGCCACAGTTCCCTTACATGGGCTAATGAGATCGTGCATACTTCTTTAAAGTAGAATGCATTTTCTTTCATTCATTCTTGTAAACATACTTCCTGTATCTAATTGATTTTCTTTTGTAGATCAATCTTATAGGCACGGAGCTTATGAAGAGGGTATCTCACGGAGTAGGAAGTAAAGGAGTGGCATGCTGAAGCAGATAATTGGAAAGAGCAGTATGAAAGCTTAAGGCTCGACATGGAGTCTATAGAAGAAGAAAAATGTACCTTAGAGCAGCAAGTGAGGGTCATGACAGCAGAGTTGGCCATGGAGAAGGCATCTTCTAATCAAGCAGGCAAGGATAAGAACGTCTTAGAGTCCTCATTCGCAAAGAAGTTGTCTCGTGCCTCTGAAGAGACTAGGAGATTGAAGGCCCTACTAGGCCAAAATGAGGAGTATTCGGGCGAACTTGTGCAATAACTTACCCAGACCCAGGAGGATCTCCGCAACTCTTTGGAAAACGTTCAACTTCTGGAAAGGTCTCTTGCTCCTTTAAGGGCCTCTAATGATGATGCCGTAGCTGAGAGGGATGAATGAAGAGTTGCGATTGTGCTGTGGGAGAAAGATTACGAGGTTCTTGAAGACAAGGCAGTTGTCGATGTCAGTTGGGTGTATATGAACTCTCGTCTCGACACATTGACTGAAATGAGCCGAGAGGGTTTTGACCTCAATGCTGAAATTGCAAAAATCAAGGAGACCATTGAGAAGTCTCAACAAGGTCAAAACCTCTCTTCACCTGAAGGTGAGGCTCCTGCTGCTCAAGTCTCTTCACCCAAGCTGCTCCTCCTTCCAGTGAAGTCAATCTCCCGTCTAAAGAAGTTTAAGATGTTGGTTCCTTTTCTTTTTTTTTCTTTTTTCAATTGGTGGTTACCCCCAGTCCCATCGGGGATAAGTTTGGATCCTTTTAAGTCCCCAAATAATAACTTAGGGGCACCTCAATGTACAAGAACTTAATACGGCTAAGTATAAGTTAATACTTAGTTTACTTAGCAGTTAATATATTAATGCAAGTATGACTTTTGATTTGAGTTTTTGTTTCACTCTTTAAATCTTTTGCATGCTTCATTTTTGAGGTTTAAGTTTTACCTCTGAGTTTTGCATATCAAATGCTTAGATTATTCATACCTTTTTGTAGTAAGTACGGTTTTGTGAAAGAGGGACCTTTTTTTGATCGACACTTAATGAAAAAGACGTCTCAACTTCATAATGGTGTAAAAATGCAATAGAGAGATAGGAATTTTTCACATGTTTAACAATGTTTCTGAAGAAAGTTTTTGTGTTTGAACTTTCGCAGCATTTCAGATGTGTTTGAGTATCGTATAAAATTCATGTTGCAACTGTTTTCTTTTAACATGTTTGATGTAATCTTGTATTTCGTAACTGTTTTTCTTGTGAAATAGTTTTTTCGAGTTAATACAAGGAATAACCGTTTTTGTTTGTAATAGTTTTTATATGTGTTTCTACCCGTAACTGTTTTCATTGACAACAGTTTTTAATAAATATAAGGGTAATACTTTTTCATTCGTAACTATTTTTTGTTTATAATAGTTTTTTGAATAGATACAAGGATAATGATCTTTCTATCCATAACTGTTTTTATTGACAACGGTTTTTTATGAGTACAAAGATTTCATAACTGTTTTCAGTTACAATAGTTTTCTTAATAAGTACAAAGATGATGATCTTTTATCCGTAACTGTTTTTAGTTACAACAGTTTTCTGAGTAAGTACAAAGATGTGCATTTCTCCCTTGTAACTAATATTTTGCCTTTTAACCTGAACGTTTGTTTTCATTCATGAACATGTTCGAAGGTTTTTTTATCAGGCTTTGAGCTTTGAGTCTTTGGCTCTTTTGATTTTGCTCGTATCACTTGACTCGTTGGGATGATGGATCTTCAGGCTCGAGCTTTGACTTTTTTATAGTCTTCTTTGCTTTTTATTTGCCTTCCATATTGTATAGTCCCCCAAGTGTTTGTGATAAAGAAAGTTTTTTCCTCGTATGAGGGATCCATTTTATTATAACCAGAGTACGCATCTAGAAAGCTTAACAATTCATGACCTGCAGTGGCATCAATCATTTGATCTATATGTGGTAATGGAAATGAATCTTTGGGGCATGCTTTATTTTAATCAGTGTAATCTACGCATACTCTCCATTTACCATTCTTTAGGCACCACTATAGTGTTAGCTAACTAGTTAGGGTATGTTACCTCGCGTATTGAACCAATTTTCAAGAGTTTTTGTACATCTTCGTCAATCACTTGGTTCTTGAATGGTCCTTGATTTCTTTTCTTCTGCTTAACAGGTACGAAGGATGAATCTTCATTTAGCTTATGAGTCATCACTTCTGGAGGTATACCTGTCATGTCTGAATGGGACAATGCAAAGCAATCTACGTTAGCTTTTAAATAATCAATTAGTTTACCTCTTCGGCTTGGGCTGAGCCTCGTGCCTATGTGAACTTTCTGTTCCGGCTTTTTTTACGAACAATGGGACAACTTCGAGTTCTTCCGTGGTTGTTTTGATGTGTTCATCTTCCTTTGGTTCCTTAATGGCATCAGGTCTGGTATTTACGTCTGTATGATTCGGTACCTCTTCGGTGGTGACTTGATTCACCTTCTCATGCCCATCTTCTTCCATACCTGTTTTAGCAATAATATCTTCCGTACCTATTTGGGTAGTAATTTCTTCCATACCTGTTTGGGCAATATTTTCTGCTTGGGAGATTTCCTTATCTTTTGACTCTTCCACCTCTACTTTGTTGTTGTAGTGTACCATGGAATTTATATTCCTCGCGTTTGTTGATCGCCTCTAATATGTTGAATTCCCCATTCAGAAGGGAATTTAATTATCTGATGCAAGGTGGATGGTATTGCTTTCATGTCGTCGATCCATGGCCTTCCCATGATTACGTTATAGGCCATATCAGTATCGATGACTTGGAACCTGGTATTTTTGATTACTCCCTCAGCATAAGTGCTAAGTTCAATTTCCCTTTTTGTTATAACTGTAGAGTTATCAAACCCTGATATAGCTCGCGCCTTTGGGATTACTTGATTCCCCAATAGCATTTCTTCAACGACTCTTAGCAAAATAATATTGACAGAGCTACCTGGATCAATCAACACTCTTTTTACGTTAGTGTCATTAATAAGTAAAGATATTACCAGAGCGTTGTTTTGAGGAAGCATTAATCCGATGATATCTGCATCATCAAAGGTTATATTGTCTGCTTCCAAGTTTTCACGAACCCACTTCCCGTGTGTAATGGTGAACTATGTGGTTCTTTTGCAAACCACTTCGTTTACTTCTTCACCTCCATGTATTACGTTGACGGTTCGTTTTGGAGATGGTGGTTTCGGGGGCTCCTGCATGTTCTTCATGTATGCCTGCTTACCTTTTTCACTAAACAATTCTGTTAAGTAGCCCTGTTTCAATAATTGTTCTACCTCACCTTGCAAAAATCTGCAATCTGCAGTTCTGTGTCCATGATCATTATGGAATTCACACCAGAAATCTAGGTTCCTTTTATTTGGGTTCGACCTCATTTCTTTGGGCCATCGAACCTTATCACCCATATTTCTTAATACTGAAATTAGTTCGGAAGTACTTACATTGAAGGTGTGATCCCCAATTCGTGTATTACCTTTATTTCGTTCATCCCGATCCTTTCTGGATCTTGATGAAGAAGAGCCCGCATCTCTGCTTGATGGTCTATATTCTGACCGAATGTTTTCAAACCTGGGACGAGTTTCCCATCCTGAAGGTCCCATATAAGGGTCGTACCTATTTTTACCTGATCTTCTTTCAGATTCGGAACGTCTGGAGCTGGTACGATCTTCATCCTTCGAACGAGCAATCATATCTTCTTCTAAACGAAGCTTAGTGTTGTACCTGTTATAAACATCATTCCATGTTGTAACTGGGAATTCCCTCAAGATTTCCTTGAGTCTTCGTGTGGCTTCTAGGATTTTATCATTTAAATTGTTGCAAATGCCATGGCTGCCCAATTATCAGGCACCCTTGGAAGCAGCATTCTTTCTCGTTGAAACCTGTCTACAAATTCACGAAGCAGTTCTGTGTCTCCCTGTTTTATTTTGTATATGTCTTCCATTCTTTTTTTGACTTTTTGCGCATCGGAATGCGCTTTTATGAAAGAATCTGCAAGCTCAGCAAAAGAATCAATAGAATTTTCAGGGAGAAGAGAATATCAGGTTAACGCTCCCTTAGTAAGCGTTTCTCCGAACATTTTGACTAAGATCGACTCCAGTGGTAAAAGAAGTCACATGGTCGTGTGGGTCAGTTGTCCCGTTATACTTAGAAACATCAGGAATTTTGAATTTCTTGGGGATAGGCAGGGTGCTGCGCTCGACTTCCAAGGTTGTTGAGAATACCTATCAACGTCAATGCCTTTGATAACAAGTGGTACTCCAGGATTCTTTTCAATTCGATCGGTTTGTTCCTTCATCTGTTTCTGCAAGGTTAGTAATAAAGACTGCAACTCAGAGTTATTGGACATACCTGGTCTTGCTTCAAGAGATTCATCGAGAGTACCCCCATTTCCTGAGTTTGCTAACCCAGACTGAGGATTTTCCACAGTTATAGTGTTGTTAGGGGGTGGTGCAGGTGATGCGGCCGGCAAACCCTCACAAATTCTTGCAAAACCTGGCCCACATACTCCACAATCATTTGCTTCACCTGATCTTGCTCTACTCTTTGATCATTGTCATTGTTATTGTTGTTGGATCTTTCTTGGGATTGTTCCCTTGGACCTCATTGGGATCCTAAAGGTGATGGAGTTTCATCCCATTGTTGGTTATTTTCGTTGGAGTTCGACATAGTTCTGAGGATATTGCTTGAAAAGAAAACAAAGATTATCAGATTCCTGGTAACGAAACCAATTTGTTTAACCAAAGAATTAGATCCTTTGACCAAAGCTATTTTTAAGAAGAACGCGGGTTTCTGATAACCAAGGTAAGACTGATAATTGTAAGTAAATGGAATAATAAGATGCACGAAAAGTAAAGTGTGTATCAGTAGTAGTTCGAATGTCCTTTACAAGTTATATTTCATTCCCTTATATAGGAAATTTCTTAATATAACGTCTACTTTTTTTTAATGATTTTACATTAATGACTAATTATGGCATTAATGTAACGTTACAATGAGTAACCGTAACTGTTGCGTGAAGGTTGTGTAACGTGTGGATCATTTATTGAAGATATCTGAATCTGCCCTTTGTTCTGCCCGGATACATTCTGACCGTGTCTCTTCATCTTCTTAATCAGGTTGACACTCCCGTAGCTAACTACCCCATGGGTATGATTTGACGTGCCTCTTTGCCGCGTACCTCCTCATAGAGTCCTGTCCAGCTGTCGCGTTTTCATTTCTCCACATAGATTGCTAAGTCATCAAGAATTATTACACGTGTGAAGCTCTTTTTTACCGATACAACAGAGTCATGCCGTTCGGACTGAAAAATGCAGGGGCAACCTATCAGAGGCTAGTACCCAAAATGTTCAAAGAGCAGCTCGGAAAGACGATGGAAGTGTATATAGACGACATGTTGGTCAAGTCGAAAAGAAAAGAGGACCACATTGACCACCTGAGGGAGGCCTTCAACATACTTAGGCGATATGGCATGAAGCTGAACCCCGAGAAATGCGCCTTTGTGTGACCTCAGGAAAGTTACTCGGCTTTTTGGTGTCGCAAAGAGGAATTGAGGTTAACCCCGACCAAATCAAGGCTATAGAGGAAATACCTGAAAATTTGACCAGCAAGAAGCAGGTGCAAAAGCTGACTGGCCGTATAGCTGCCCTATCGAGGTTCATCTCACGACCCTCTGATTGATTCCACTAATTCTTTGGCGTACTCAAAAAGCACAACGGACTCAAGTGGAATTTCGAGTGCGTCAATGCCCTAAGAGAATTAAAATCATACATGTCCTCGTCCCCACTGCTTGCTAAGGAGGAACCCAGAGAACGTCTCCTAATCTACCTGGATGCGGTATGCCTATAGCACTTCCGACAGTAATTCCGTCCACAGTCCCTTGGCCTTCTCGAGCTTCTTTTTCGCGATGTTCAATATTGTTTTGTTGGAGGACTCCATCTGACCATTTCCTGCTGGATAATATGGCATGGAGAGTTCTCTTTATGTGCTACTTTTCGAAGAACTCCGCAATCTTTTTCCCAGTGAACTGGTGTTCGTTGTCGCAACTGATTTCTTTGGGGATGCCGAAGAAGCATACAATATTTCTCCATATGAATGTGATAACTTCTTGCTCGCGTATTTGGGCAAATGTACTTGCTTCCACCAATTTGGAAAAGTAGTCAGTTAAAACTAAAAGAAATCGTACATTACCTTGTCCCACTGGGTGGGGTCCGACGATGTCCATTCCCCATTTGATGAAAGTCCAAGGCGACGTGACTGAGTGGAGGTACTCACCTTCTTGGTGAATCATGGGGGCGTATTTTTGGCATTGCTCGCACCTTCTAACGAAATCACCGACCTCTTTTTTCATTGTAGGCCAATAGTAGTCTACTCGTACGAGGCATCTGACGAGGCCTCGATTGCCGGTATGAGCTCCACAATGACCTTCGGGTACTTCTTCGAGGACGCGCAGCGTTTGGTTTGGTCCTAAGCATTTTTCTATGGGGACCACCAAACGTTCTTTGGTACATGTCGTTATTGATGATGTTGTACCTGGCCGCCTGCATTCGAAGCTTCTTGGCTTCTTTTTTATCGGGTGTGAGCACTCTATCCTGCAAATATGAGATAATATGATTGCGTGAGTCTCAAGTCATGTTTATAGTTCGTACCTCGATTTGATCTATTGAGGAATGGAGGAGAGTGACCATGTTATCTTTTCCGTTTATGTTCCTGGTAGTTGCTGCCAATTTGGCGAGGTCGTCCGCCTCGAGGTATCTGGTCGAGCTGCCATTCGTCGAACTCGGGCAACAGCTTCCAGATCTCAGCCCGATATTTTTGTAGCCTTTGTCCTTTGATTTGGAAAGTCCCTGTGACTTGATTGACGACGAGTTGTGAGTCACATCGGAGGACGACCCGTCGTGCTCCGTATTTGAGGGCCAATTTTAGTCCTGCAATTACGGCCTCGTACTCAGACTCATTGTTAGTCATATCGGTTAAGTGTTAAGTTTATCGCTTGACCTCTCAACTACTTCTCCAGGTCGACAAATGAAGGGACTAGATAGACTGGGACTTCATCAATGTATGTGAGAAAGAGCAAAAACATGTAAACTTCTCCAATGAATGTATAATACAACGAAAATACGCAAATACATGAGTTTCTCATTTCTCCGCCAGGTTTATATATTACGCCAGTCTCAAAGTCAACATTCGACCTCACTCGAATTGATTAACATTCAACCTCGCCAAATTACTTAAAGAGTCAAACATTCAACCTCTCTCGATCGACTCACATTCGACCTCGCTCGAATTAATTAACATTCGACCTCGTCGAATTACTTAAAGAGTCGATCATTCGTCCTCACTCAAATCAACTAACATTCGACTTCGTTCGAGTTAATTAACGTTCAACCTCGTTCGAACCAACTAAGAGCCAGGAACTCTCACAAAGAAAAACATTCGAAGAAAAGCGAAAAGGGCCGAGAATATACAGCAAAAAGTCAGTCATTCCATTACAAAGGGCCAGAAAGACACCCCCCACAAAAAAAAAGAGAAAGAAAAGAACTAAAGCTAATTACAAAAGCATCACACTGCATCATCTCCGCCCGGTTCAGTAGCACCATCTCCACCACCACCCGTGCCCTCAGCGTACTCATCGTCGTACCAAGCATCAGATGCGAGCCCGTCCAAATCATCTTCGTCATTATCCACCCCGGGCGTACCGGGGTCGTAGTCACAGGCGTCATGAGCTGCACGTGCCTTGACATCAGCATCCTCGAATTCCGCCTCAAAAGCCTTCCTGGTCGTCATCAGAGCCCTGTATATATCAAGTTGGGCCTCAACATGAACCCACTTCTCGTACAAGTCTCGTGACACACTAGGATAAGTGGAAGCATGAGAGGTAGACGGTTGGTCCTATTGCTGCGCCTTCTCGGCTTTAAGAACAACATTATGCTCGTTCAGATCTGAGACCTCTGCCTCTAAAATGCCTATCCGCTCTTCAAGCCTCACCTCTTTAAGTGCCGATGTTTCTTCTTCACTAGCCCGTTCAGATCTAAAGACGCTGAGGGTACCCGCCAATGCAGTCTCCTCCACCATAGCAGTCGTTCTGGCTCTCTCAACTCTCTCCAACTCCTCAGATTTGACGGCCAACTCGTCCCTCAATCCATTGGCTCTAGCTTCACTCTGCTCAAGCTCGACCCGTAAGGATGCCACCTGAGCCTGGAGATCGACATTCTCGGCCATTATCCCTTTGCTCACCTCGAGCTCGTCATGCTTGTCTCTTAATGTCCCCTCGAGCACGTTGCACCCGCCAATTTCCTGCACACGCTCACCATCCTTCTCCATCAACTCCTCATCTTTTTGTTTCAACTCATCTCGGAGAGTCTGGAATTGACCGTCCTCGCCGAGTATGCTGAACAGTGATCGGTTCTTGGTACGGTATTCCCTATATTTAGACTTAATCCTCTTATAGAGGGCCGCCCTCTTCTCTTCCCGAAGATCGCCCCCAATATCCAAAATGAGAGGCTGATAAACAAAATAAGAAAAATCAGCAAAGGCAAACAACGTAAAAGAAATGAATAAAGTTAAGGCGTAGAAAGAGGCAAAAGCTAGAACCACCTGTTCCGAATTAACCAACAAGTTGAAATCCACGGGGATGATGATGTTTGGATTAGACCCCTCAGTTCTTATCTCCACTCGAGTAAACCTCTCTTCGAAGGACCGCACCTCTAAGGGGTCGATATCAATGCCTGGCCCCGCGTCTTCTACAATGACGATTTTGCCTCTCTCACCCACAGACAATGAGCCGACCTCGGCGATCGGTGGCCGTTCTTCCCTTGTGGCAGCCCCTTCTGCCTCCGACGACCTCCCCTCTGCGGTGATCACTAGAGCAGGAGCAGCCTCGATAACCTGTGGATATGCCGACTTCACGTCCTATATGATCGTACCCTCAGGCGCGACAGCGGCCGTGGTGACTTCACCAATCCCTAAACTCCGCCTCTTCAACGGTGTCGTCTCCTCCTCGCTGGGAGAAGACTCATCTATCACGTGCATCACCCGCGGGACGGGGTCTCTATTGATATAATGGCCGTCTGCGGGCCAGAGTCACCCAATGACAGGGTTTGAGGAAAAGCACTCCTCACGGACTCGGTCAACACAAATTGTACCCGGCCGAGGCGACTCCCTGGAGGGAAGCAGGAACTGGGGCCTTCACCTTCTTGGAATTCCTTCGACATGACACCACTAAAAGAATCATACGTACAAAGAGGGGATGAACCATAACGACTTCGTAATATCTCCAAGACGATGTTCAACTTACCGGTCGAGGGCTTGGGACCAAACTTCTTATTGAAAGATGCCCAGTCACGAATCCCTACGGAAAAAGGGAGGACTTGTGCCACCCAGTCAGCGATGTCAGCGACCAAGGGAGGGGGATGCCTCTCAGCAACACGAAATGGAAAGAAACAAGTAAGTCATGAAACATGGAAAAAAGAGAAAAGAATGTGATTTAGTGGACGAATACACTTACGAGCAAAATTCCACCGCTCGGGGAATCTACTAGGGTTCGCCACCACATGCTCGGTTTGGATTAAGAAATAATTAAACTAAAACCGGAAATTTTCTTTGTCGTTCATTCAGGCCACCAATCCCATGGTTCCATGGTAGCGAAGGTGAATCATTGTGCCCCTATGGAAGCTGGGCGTGAAGAGGTACAGCAAATGGCGGATGGAAATCTCGCAGCCGGCCAACTACGCATACTTTGTTAGCATGTGGAAGAACTTGTAGATGTAAGGAGAAAGTTGAGCTGGGAAGACGTTGTAATAACGGCAGATATCCTCCGCCAATGGAGGAAGAGGAAGAGAATATCCCACTATGAACGGGTAGGCATCAAGTGCACAATACCTAGGCCGGTGAACTTGTATCACGTCGTCCCATGTCGGAACGATATCACATGGGCAGGAATGTGGTATTTGGATCTGAGGGCAGAGATATACTTCAACCCCATCTCGGACAATACCGACCCGGGGGTCCTGAACGGGCTCTTTAGAGAAGTCAGACCTGAAAGTTGGGATACATGGAACGGCCTCCTCCACAGTGGGGAAGCTCTCGTCCTTCATAACCATGGCTTCTCCACCACTAGAGGGCATGGCCACCAATAATGAGGTAGCATCAAATACTGTCTCAGAGTTGGGAATCGTGTTAGTCATTTTCCGGTAGTGTGTATGCGGTGAAGCCGGAAGCGGAGAAAGGGTGTTGACGGTGGACGATGTAGAGATCAAAAACACAGGAAGAAGAAGAAGAACAAGAAGCAAAATGCAGAGATGAAGAAGCTATAAAATGCGAAAGTTTCATTTAGTAGCTTCCCCCCTTTATTTATAGACAGTCGGAGCGCCCGAACCGGTGCAAAGCCCTTGAATCGAATCAACAAAAGCTCGATAAATGATGTTGCGCATTGGGAAGATGCGCAATGATGACACATATGGCCATGACATTATCCTATGCCTACCTCGCTGACCACGACCCTCGGAACGACATGCCACAATCTTGATGATGATCACTTCTGCTCGGTTATCACGTCGAGATTTCTCCGGAACGGTTGCTGATAAAGTCCTCTCACTAAGGTCGACCATAAGACAGCCTCAATAAGCGGAGGGACTAACTGTATGGGTCAAAATCCGACCAGGTTCAGCGAATGCGAATGAACGAGTTATGGCCGAGGTCGAGTAGGGCCCAATAGCGAGGAGTCACCAAACGAGATATTAAGACCGAAGTCGAGTAGAGAAGCATAGTAGTAATGACTAGGATAGTCTTGGAATAACCAAAATGAATATTCAACTGAATATTCCCTTGGTTGTACTTTTTAGGGTTTTCAAGGAATATCCCTTATAAATAGTAAGAGATAGGGAACAAAAAGGGGATTCACTTTATGATAAGAACACTTGTAAGTGGTTGACTCTTGAGAGACAATACAAAAAACTTGTCTTACTACTGTGATTGGTTTTGTGTTTATTCTACCTTTCTACTCACATGATCCAAGAACACTTTGTCCATTTTTATATAATTATAACACGTTTTTGTCAGAAGGAGGAATTGAACACATCATTCAATATTTGGGTGAATCATTCTTCCTATTTATATTTATTGTCATTTATCTTATTTATTGCTTACCATTGCTACAAACATTAAATACCCCTAGGTATTTAATAGCCTTGAATGCGGTCTCTTATCATTGACATCTAATAATCTCGTATCTAGGATTTATTATGTTTAACTAGAATTTGCCCATTATCCTCTTATTTTATTGGTTTAAAAAGAAGCTTAATACTTTTTGGTCAAACAAACAACATACCTATATAATATCATTTCACTATAAAAGCCAAGTTTGGACTCATCGCTGAGAAGCCAATGTAAAATATGTTATGCTTCACCCGGAATCAATTTTCATATTATGTTATAATATATGTTCTCTATAATGACACTTCGTTATAACATCCAAAAGTATTTGAAACAAACGAGAGTGTTATGAAGAGTTTTGACCGTAACTCCTTTGAAAAGTGAATTACTCGACTAAAGGGGAGGAAGAACGTTGAAGAAAGCATAACATTCCTAAACGAAGCTTACCACTTTGGAAAACAAAAATAACTAATGATAAACAACTATGTGTTATAAATAGAGTTTTATTTAAGGTGAATGTCTATATTTTAGAGAGATCTTAGGATTTTACTTGGTGGCTAAGTCACGCTTTCCCTATAAATAGAGGGGTCATATTCCATTGTAATTCTTCTCAAAGCAATAAGACTTATCTCTATCTTTCTTTGCAATATTCTTCTTTTATTGTTTTATAACACGTCATCAGCACGAGACTCTAACCAATTGAGTAGAAGCTTTGAGAGCATCATGATTGTTAATTGTTCCACGAACTTCTTTCATGATTAAATTATGGATTTAAGTATTTTACTTTATTTTTCTCTTTTAAATTCTCGAAATTCTATAATTTGATTTTAAATACATGCAAAGACAATAAACTTTGATTATAACTCTTATAGAGTTTGTGAGAAATTATAACCACCCGAATTGATAAAATTTATATTCCTTGCCATGATCAAGTTCATGTTTGATTGTGGGCAAAGAAGTGGAAACTCGTCCCATTGAATTTGTTTCATTCTCATTCCCCTTAAGAGAATGTAGTAGGAATATGTGACAAGTCTGAAAGAAGACAAAATTATTACTATGAATGTATTAATGGATGTGGACGTGGCAATAGACGAAATTATAATCGTCATTATTGTGGTAATGAGAATAATAAGGATTCTCAAAATAATCCTTCACTCTGTGAAAGTAATATTTGTCATCGATTTTACATGAGATTTTGTAAAGCGCATATAGATGATTATGGTCCATTCATAATGTGAATGTGACAACATCTAATTTATGAATATGTATTCATTCTTAGAATAATACGCAAGTGCTAGTGGCAGTGAATATATAACACTCACCTCTAAGAGGAGGCTTGAGATGAAGAAAAAAAAAATGTTATTGTTGTGGCAAGAATGGTCATTGATCACGTACCTATTGTGATCATGCCAAAATATTTTGGCAATAAGATTATTAAAGGATAACAGTAATACAAGGAACAGATCTTGCATATACTTTTGACAATGACCATAATGGTATAACTTTCTCCTTGAAAGAATATTAACCATATGAATATTGATGAATATGTGGTAGTACAAAATTGATTGAAAGCTTTGGAAGGGCCATTACACTATTTTGGAGAAATAAAATTGATTATCAATAAGGCATTGTGTTTTAGTAAGCCTCAAAGAAACTTATTTAGTTTCTAAAGTATTCGTCAAAGCGATTGGTTATACTGAGACTATAAATAGAGGAAATATTTAATATCTTCTATTACTACAACTTGTAGCGGGGTAATATGTATGTGAAAAGCTACCCGCTTTATTCTCCAATATTTACTATAAAAACAAAAGAATGTCATAATAAAGTAGAAGTTTATTGATATAAAAACACATATCATAATAAACTTGGAGTTTATTCATAATTGCACACGTCATGGTGTAATCCTAAAATTTTATCAATATTGATAATTTATTCAGTTGGCATAATTGATTTAGCTATGTTAATTTAAGTATGATGTGCAAAAAAAAAAAAAGAATTCACATGAGTAAGTATTAAAGAACTAGAAAGCTCTTTACGAAATCTCTTATGTTGCTTGTTCTCATTAATAAATATACCAACTAAAATTGGGATTGAATCCCATGAATGCTGAAAATATCAAATGGGGACATGGACTCATTCACCTGCCATTTATACCACATAAGATGCGTCTATGAGATGGTTACTTGTGCGATTATTATTAATCCACAACCAGCAGGTGTTTGCGAGGTAACTTTCTCAATAATTTAATTTAGAGCATAATTTTCAGATTTTCTATTCAAGATAGTTCATCTTGATAAGTTGGTTACATCTTAACTGGTTTAGCAAAATGATTTATTGATAGCATCCACTTAATAGTTAAACTATTGCTTATGAGAACAAGGTTATCTATATCAGTTTGATATATGTTATACACAGAAGTATATTACATTCTTCCCTCACAAGCGGTTTAGGGTCAGGAACCAAATAATTCCATCTTATTATTATTATTGATGCGCGGTGTATATTTTAATTAACACCATAACATACAAATGTGAGTTTTTAAAGTTCGGAAAGAAAGTTAGTTTTTCTAACATGAGGGGGGGGGGGGGTCGGGACAGGATAAACAGTTGAGAAAAAGTTACGTGGGATGAATTATCATTTGTACATCTAAATCCCTGAAGGATTTAAATTGTTTAAAGCATATGGAATTCTCGGTCATGAAGTACTACATCCTAAGTGCAATTTGTGCACATATATATGTCTTGCTATAACTATAAGCATAATAATGTGATAGCGAGAATTTTTGCCTCGATGGAGATATTGAAAAAGCCATTTCACGACATTATATGAAGACATTACATATATAAAAGAATGATGATATCAATGTGCAACAAATTCGTTCAAGTGATAATATGGCTGATTTGTTGGCCAAATATCTACCGACGTCAACCTTCAAGAAGCTAGTGTACAATATTGGGATGTGAAGGCTCAAGGATGTGAATCGATGCTCCCGTCAGGGGAGTTAATGTGTGTTGCACTCTTTTTTCCTTACAAGATTTTGCCCCATTGAGTTTTCCTTGCAAGGTTTTAAACGAGGCAACCAAAAGGCGTATTGTTAGATATGTGTACTCATTTTCCTTTACTAGAATTTTTTTCTCACTAGATTTTATTTTAGTTAAGGTTTTAACGAGGCACATTATATGTTGAATAGACATTCAAGGTGGAGTATTATAAATAGAGTTTTATTTAAGATAAATATCTATATTCTAGGGAGATCTTAGGGATACTATTTCCCTATAAATAGATAGGTCATATTTCATTGTAATTCATCTCACAACAGTAAGAATCATTTTTCTCTTTCTTTGCAATATTTTTCTTTTATTGTTTTATAACACTATGTTAATAGTTAAGCAGCGATATTTGACCCTTTTTTTTAAATATAATTATACTTCTTATTCGGGGTTCATTTTTACTGCTGTTTACAACTGTAATTTTATTGTATTGGGACCACTAATTTTTTTCTTTTTAATAAAAATTCGCTTCACTTACCTAAATGTCACCAAGCAATTTTTGTAAGAATTTTTTTACTTAAATCTGTTCAAGTATTACAGAAAGTTATTAGGGGGAAGCAAAGAAGGCATGGTTATGATGCATATAATATTATTTTTATGATACTTAAGCAAAATGAGTAACTTTTCCTATTCAATAACTTTATGTTATATTTAGATAAAATTGAATATGGTAACTTTTTTTTCAATAAATATTTACTAGCAGCATATTTTAAAAAAAATATCTACAGTATAACATTAATGTAAGAAAGTACTCGTAATCTCGTATAGTATGTGAATGAGAAGGCGGGGAGTGAAAATAGGTGGAAGGCCCGTTAAAGACTCTAGAGCTTCAAAACTGTGGGAAAATATGGACTATTGAAATCTCATAGATTTTGGCTTCAAGGGTAGCAAATTCACGAGGTCAAATCATAGGGAAAAAAAAGGATTAATTATGGAAAGATTAGATCGGATTTTAGCAAACGACAAATGGTTAAAATTATTTTTAAATATTACTATCACTCACCTTCCAAAAACTCACTCGGACCATAAATCAATTCTAATTAAATTGAATAATCTCAATCACCACTTTGAAAAAAAAATCGACTCGAAAATATTTGGTGCACTCATCCAAATTTTGATAACATTGTTGTGAATCAATGGAAAAATAAAGACTTAATGGAGGCAACTAAAACCTTTACTGACTACATTAAAATTTGGGCCAAAGAACAGTTTGACAATATAATTAGGATTAAAAAAATCATCTCAGCTAGATTAAATGGTATAAAAAAATTCCCTCATTATAACCATAGTTCCTTTCTTCAAGAGTTAGAAGAGAACCTCATCAGGAATAACAATAACATATTTAAACTCGAAGAAGATTATTGGAAATTAAAAGATCCCGAATTAATTGACTAAATGAGGGAGATGCTAATACTATATTTTATCAAATTAGTACCTCTAATAAGAAGAGACAAAACCATATTACCTTGTTTAGGAACAGTGAAGGTGCATGGCTAGATAATCACCAAGATATCCTCAACCATGCCCTTAACACTTTACCTCTTTATTTACTACTAGCCATATATGTACAAATTGGACCCACATGCTACACAACTCAACTAGTTTCCATAAAATTGATCTTACTTCGTTAGATAACTCCTTACTTGATCATAAAATTAATACATTTATGAAATTAATACATCTATTTTTTTCCTTCAAGCCATTTAAATCTCCCGGGCATGATGGCTTACACCCTTTTCTTAAAATCAAAAATACTGAAAAATTATAGGAAACTATGTTAGGGATTTCTGTCACAATTTTTTTTAGTGAATATGCTATCCCTCCGGAGATCAATACCTATCTCTGCCTAATTTCAAAATTCTCAAATGCAAACAACCTCAATAATTTCCGTCCAATCAGTCTCTTTAATACTATTTACAAGATTATCACAAAAATTATTACAAATAAGCTAAAACCAATTCTTGCAACACATATAAGCCCTACTCAATTTAGCTTCATCAAAAATAGAAGGGCCGGTGACAATGTCATTATTATCCAAGAACTTATTCATCAATTCAAAAAAACAAAAGGAAATAGTGGCACAATGCTGGTCAAAATTAACCTAGAAAAAGCATTCGATAAGTTAGAATGGTCCTTCATATACAGGACCCTTTTATATTTCAAAATCCGCCCAAAAATGTTCAAACGAATTATGTCATGTATAACTACAACATCCACATATGTCCTAGTAACAAAAACCAAAATATCCACCCATGTAGGGGAATCAGGCAGGGTGACTCAATGTCTTTCTATATATTTATATTATGCATGAAAATGTTATATCAAATTACGTAAACTATCTAGTGGACATTAGGAAATAGGATCTTATTATGTTGGGCAAAAATAGCCCTCCTCTATCTCATTTTTTCTTTGCGTCTGACTTGGTTTTAATTGGAAAAGCCAACAAAAAAACTTCATCATCCATTCAGTCAGCCCTTAAGCACTTCTGGGCAAATTATAAACTATGCTAAATCCAGAATAATTTTCTCAAAAAATTATAGTAAATTAACTAGCACAAACATTTCCCTTTCCCTTGGAATAAGAGTCTACAATTCTTTTGGTAAATACCTGAGTTTCCCTATTATAAATAATAACCCTAATCACAAAATTACCAATTCATCATCGACACTATGAGAAGTAAACTTTGCGGGTGAAAATGTGAAAAACTAAACTTTGATGGTAGAAGTACTTTAATCACATCAACTCTCTCCAATCTTCCATCAGAAACTATCTATCACATATAGGAATGAACATATATAAGCAATGAACAATTTGTCGAAAGAAACTAGAATCACTTATGCACATCTTTCTCACCTGTCCTCAAGTTCATTCTCTATGGAAAAAGCTAAGCATTAATACTGGCAAGTTCCAGGCAAAATGCCAAAATCGGCTCCTATCTCTTACAATAGAAAACCCCCAAATTCCTAGTAAAAATCTGACTTGGAATACTTTATTCCCTTTTATAATATGGAACATCTGGCTTTCAAGGAACAATAAAAACATACACAATACTACTATTCCATTATCCCTTAATAAGATCATTAACCAAGAATATATTTTTACTAACGGATCAAGAATCCAATTGCGATAGAAAAATCAACCTAACAATCAGTTGGATTAGACCTCAAGCTGGTTGGTATAAGCTAAATATAGATGGTACTTTTAAAAAAGCAACTACTACTGGAGGCATAAGAGGGGTAATAAGGAATCAAAACGGTGACTAGTTAATAGGGTTTGCGTCAAATATTATCACAAAGAATTCAATCCACGCAGAGTTAATGGCACTCTACCAAGGGCTTTGTATAGCAAACAACAGGAAGCTATTTCCATTGAAGATTAAACTGATGCTACACAACGTGCCACTGAAAGACTCTACTGAGACAAAGATGGGCTATCAAGAACATAGAGGAGATAGGATGGGCAGTTGGTCAGATCTATAATCTCTTTCATTAACGAAGGTTGCAAAGCTTACCAGTCTATTATTAATTCATGCAGGTTGCTTCTGGCGCAAATGGGCACGATGAAAATATATCACTTCTTCAGGCAAGGGAATGAAGTAGCTCATACCCTAGCAATGTGTGCGACAGCCATCCCAGTATTAAATAAAGTAGAATTTTGGTTGCTTCCCCCACCCTTTGTTCTGGCTAGTATGCTGGCACATAAAGGTGGTGAGGGTGTTGTAAAAATAATTTTCTTTAACTGTTACAAAAATCTTGCTTCTCTAGGTAACCATCATGCCATGCATATATTACCATCCAAGATCATATCTACTACTGTAATGTCTAACGTTTTAGTTCAATGAAATAATTATCTTTCCCATAAAATAAAATAAAAAAGAGAAGGCGGAGAGTGGAGAAGTAAACGGCGGTGAAGCGACATTTAGTCACTGTGGAAAATTAAAAGTGGTAGCAGTGGCCGTAATCTCGTATTGTCGTTTCCCTAAACGGCCCTTCTACTGACAGTAGGGCTGAGCATAATTTGGTAAATACCGAATTACCATACCGAAATCGAAATTTTTGGTATTTGGTATTTTGGTATTTGGTATGGTATTTGGTTTAATTTTAAAAAAAAATTAGTATTAGGTATGGTATTTGGTATTTGAAAATAAAATACCGAAATATCGAATACCGTACCGAAATACATACTAAATTACCTAATATACATATTACATATAGCATAAATATAAAAGTTAAATAATTTTACTTCCTTTTATTATTAGTTTTTTTAATAATATTTTCCACCTTTTATTTTCACCATACGTACCTTTACCCCCATTTTTTTGGTTACCTGCTTACACCCATTTGTTTCCCCTTTTTAGTTTTAGGTTTAGAATCCATCATTTTCAAATCTTACAACTTAGACAGACCATAGACAAACCTTACTTCTAGTATTGTTGTATTCATAAGATTGATTTTATTGGCTAGTTATAATTTAATTTTGCTGGTTAGTTAAGATATTTTTCCCCCCTAAATATTACGTTCAAAAAGTTGCTTTAGAGTCGAACAAACCGAAGTTACCGTACTGAATCACCCGAAACCGAAAGGCGAAAAATCGAACGATACCGAATTTAATTAGGTACGGTATTGGTATAGCATTTTAGAAAACTGAATACCAAAAATACTGTCTCGAATTATCTAAATATCGTACCGACCGATGAACACCTCTAACTGACAACGCTATCTTCTATCCCCATCCACGCTCTTTAAGAGCGCGTAACAATATTTCGCGGCTCCAATTCAGCGCGTGAGTGTTGCGAGTGAGGAAACATGAACCTTATTGGTTTGGGAAAGGGGGAGTAGAGTTGTCTAAATAAAAAATTTCTAAAAGAAGTTTGGGTTACTTTGGAATAAAACAAAGAGATTGCAATATGCATGACAAATGTAAGACATTCCAATGAAAATAAGAAAAAGATCATGTTTTCATTTTTTTTCCCAAGGAAAGGGAAGATTGGCAGTTACTATATTAGATATGCAAATCAAAGTTTCCCTAGTTTGTTTAGCATGTATTCTGATTCTATATTTTGAGCATTTTGTTTTTTACTTGGAATTGGAAAATTTCCAACCTCACTTTCCGTCTCCAGTTTGACCGTCAAAACTGAAAAGAACCAAAAAGATGATATGCATGCATATTAAGTAGGGGTGTTCATGGTTCGGTTTGAATCGGTTTTTTTCCTAAAAATAAATCAAATCAAGTAAGTTAGTTTTTTAAATATTAAACCAAACCAAATCAATTAAGTCAGTTTTTTTTATTCGGTTTATGTTGGTTTTTCGATTTTTTCGGTTATTTGTCGGTTTTTTCTTAAATATAAGACATACACTACCAAACACATATTCCGGCGACCACATTTTCAACGTGACACTATCAAATCAATTGATCTTTGAGAAATCTATTATTTACTAAAAGATATTGATGATAATTGAATCAAATAGTGTTGAATAATTTAAGGACTCAATTAAAAATATCTTTTTTAACTTGAAATGGATTCTTACACTTAACAAAAGAAAACTACCAATCAAACTAGAATATAAAGGTAAAGAACTGTACTAAAAGTGCAAACGATTAACATTCACCATAAAATTTTTGAAAGGTTGTATAAAAATATACATATATAGGTGTAATAATAAATTTGAAATAGTTACTCCTATAGTCGGTTTGGTTCTGTTATTTTTTGATTAAAACCAAAATCAAACCAAATTTGATCGGTTTTTAAAATTCAAAACCAAAACCAAACCAAACCAAAAAGTATCGATATTTTTAATCGATCTTATTTGGTTTTCGGTTTAGTTCGATTTTTCGGATTTTTGTGAACACCCCTAATATTGAGCATGTAAAGATCTTTGTAAATGTTTGACCTCTTCTATGACTCCTTTCTTTGCATTAGTTACATAACAACTAAACAATGAAACTGTACTATTATAGAATAGTTGTGCAGAATTAGGCCCCATTTGTTTTTGTTAAGATTAATAAGACGTCTGAATCTGAATACACATCTGAATATTAAGATGTGTATTAAGATTAAGACACATAAATCTGAATACACATATGAATATGTTAAAATGTGTATTAAGATCAAAATAGAAATAATTAAGACTGTTTGATTTTTAACATCTGAAAGTATAAATTTTTTCTTTATTTGAAAATTAATAAATATAAATTCAAATGAAATACTAACTAATCTAATATTCTATCAATAAAATATATAGTTTTTTAAAATATGATAGTTGTTGGTGGTGATGGCTAACGGGTGAATGCCGACTAGAGGCGATGGTTGGTGGTTCATGCTAGTAGTTAGTAGTGATTGGTAGCGGTGGAGATTATAATTGAGGATGGTGGTGGAGGGTGGTGATACTTAATAATGGCGGGTGGTGATAGTAGTTGTGATTGAGAAAGGTCGTGGGTGGTTGGTGGTAGGTTTTAATAATGGGCAGTGTCGGCTGTGGTTGTTGAAGGTGATGTGATGGTCAGTTGTGGTAGTTGAGGTGGATGAGTGTTGAATGTGGGTGAGAATGACATATGGCGGTCGGAGTAGTGGGGATAGTGGGTGGTGATGGTCGATAATGGTGGCGGCTATGATTGAGGATGATGGTGACGTGGTGTTGGTGGGGGTGGTTGAGTATGGTGGTGGTAGCGGCATGGTAGTAGTTGATAATTGTCATGACCCGAAATCCCACTGTCGGGACCGTGATGGCGTCTAACGTTGAACCCGCTAGACAAGACAACATTACCGGTTATTCTAACTTGTTTCCTTATTCATAATTTATAGATGATATACAAGATCGGTATAAACAAAAATGCAGAACAAATGAAAGCTAACAACTTAATTAAATACTATTACAACTTCAACAATAAAATTCTCAGAATTCGATGTTACAATTTCACAGTTTGTCTATGAATACTACAAGTATAGGTCTGAATGAATAAAGTATTGTTGTCTCAGAAATATGTAATGACAGGGAAGAAATAAGATAGAAGGTGACGCCAAGGTCCGCGGACGTCTGCAAAACTACCTCAGTGTCGCCTGATGGACCGAAGGGAGCCACCTAGGTCAGTAACCACTAGGTCCAGCACTGGGATCTGCACAACAAAAATTGTGCAGGTGTAGCATTAGTACAACCGACCCCATGTACTGAGTAAGTGCCGAGCCTAATCTCGGTGAAGTAGTGACGAGGCTAGGACACGACAAGTAATATCACATGTACAGTTTAAATAAAATATAACAGGAAATAACAATAAGGAGTAAACAGTTAGGTACAATAACGGGGAAACATGCTGGGGAAAAGGGTAGCAAATACTGAAATGACGGAACGAGGCAGAAGTTCAAATATCAAAAATAACAATGAGGATTAATAACACGAAATAAACAAGTGAAAAGAAACGGCACGACATGTCCCCCCGTGCTAAAGCATCATAACACGACACGGAATGTCCCTTCGTGCATAAATCATCACAATCACGACACGGAATGTCCCCTCGTGCATAAATATCATCAACACGGCACGAAATGTCCCCTCTTGCAAAATAATCATAAACACGGCACAGAATGTCCCCTCGTGCATAAATAACATAAATGTGGCACGGAATGTCCCCTCGTGCATAAATAACATAAACATGGCACGGAATGTTCCCTCGTGCATAAACAACATAAACATGGCACGGCATGTCCCCTCGTGCATAAATATCAAAAACAACAGTTTGGAAAGAAAATCAACAATAAGAAACCATGAATGCAAAGGAATAATCAACAATAATGATACCGTCCCGGCAAGGGACACAGCTATAACCAACCTCACTCAAGTGTATAACTTAACAAATATTCCTCAACCGAACAAATACTCAACAGTGTTCACAATTAAGAATTTCCATCAAAGGAACAACTACCAATTGATATTAAATCCATAACACAGTGAATATTGATGAAATTCACACAATCCATAAAGACCGAATCACGGTCATGCTTGACAACAACGTATAGGTACTCGTCACCTTACCTATATGTTGAACATGGAATAAACACGTCGCAATTACGACTCAACACCTATTCCCTCAAGCTAAGGTTAGGACAAACACTTACCTCGACTTCCATGATCAAATCAAGCCTCTAGCACCGCATTTCCTTTTGAACCCGACTCCAAATCAATCGTATCTAGACACAATCGACTTAATAACATCAATAAATGTTAAACAATTCAATTCCAATGCTTAATTATAGGTTTCCTAGCATTCTTCCAAAATCCAAAAATGACCCCGGGCGCTTGGTCGAAACACGAGGTTCGGACAAAAACCCGATCACCCATTCACCCACGAGCCCGAATATATAAATTTTTTAAAATCCGACCCCAAAACGAGGTCAAATTCCCAAATAATCAAATATCCCTAACTCTACCCAAATCCTTAGTTTTCTACCCTTAATCTCATGTTTTAGGCCTAGAAATTAATGGGTGTTGATAAAAATGGATGAAAACGAGTCAAAGATTACTTACCTATGAGGTTATGGTGAAGAATTCTTCAAAAATCGCCCAAAGAGGCGTGGAGAAGAAGAAGTTATGAAAATGGTGTAATTCCCGTAATGAATATTTTGTTTTGACTAAAAAGAATAGCTGGGCAATTTGACCTATGCAATCACGGGGGAGGGAATGCGATCGCATAGTTGACTGGGTTCCACGCCCCGTGATCGGGAATAGAAGAATGCGATCGCATAGTATTCCTGACCCTCACACTCCGCGATCGCGAATAGAGAAATGCGATCGCATAGTACAAACCTACCCAGCCCCCCAACCTGCCTACTACTCTATGCGGTCGCGATTCATGTTATGCGATCGCATAGTGTTACAGATTACCCCTCTCGACACTGTGCTATGCGATCGCGAAGGGCCCTATGCGATCGCACAACACTTAACACCAGACACCAGAAAATGCTAAAACACCAGATGTTTTCAAGTCTAAACCACCCCGACGCCTACCCGAAACTCACCCGAGCCCTCGGGGCTCAAAACCAATTATGCACACAACCTAAAAAATATCCTACGAACTTATTCGTGTAATTAAACCACCAAAATAACATCATAACATCGAATTAAACCTCAAAATCAATGAAATTTTCCAAAAAGTTCTAAACTTCAAAATTTGCATTTAAGGTCCGAATCACATCAAATAAAGTCTGTTTCTTACCAAACTTTACAGATATGACATAAATATTATATCGAACCTGTACCAGGATCCGGAACCAAGATACAGGCCCGATACCACAGGTTTTACATGTAATTACTCTTTCAAAATCTCTTATATTTTTTCCAGAAAATAATTTCTTTTAAAAATTCATTTCTCGGATTTGGGACTTCGGAATTTGATTCCGGGCATATGGAAAAGTCCCATATTTTCTTACGGATCCTCTGTGACCTTCAAATCACGGGTCCTGGTCCGGGTCTGTTTACCAAAAATGTTGACCAAAGTCAACTTTATTCAAATTTCAACACAAAATTATCATTTTTATCAGTCTTTCACATAACGGCTTCCCGGATACACGCCCGAGTTGCGCACGCAAATCAAGGTAAGATAGAAGGAGGGTTTCACGACCTCAGAACACAGAATTTAGCTAGAAATATACGCGATGACCTTCTGGGTCATCACAATAATGGCAGGCGGTATCATCAGTTAATAATGAATATGTGATAGCATCTTAATGAAATTAAGTCTCTGTTATAGATCTTAATCATACAGACCTATTCAGACTCCCATTAAGTGGTTGTGAAGTGAAAAAAACAAACACTCTTAATGATTAAGATCTGAATAGTTAAGATTCAGACTTTAAAAACAAACGCAATTAATGTCTGAGATCTGAATGATTAAGATTCAGACCTCCATTAAGTGCAAACAAATAAGGCCTTAGTGCCGCTCATGGTGAAATCATGGGTACTAGCTACATAATTTTCAAGTTAAAATGTGTAAAATGTAGTCAGTTATTTAGAGCATACAAAGAGAAAATTCATGCAATTCAGGGGAAAAGGGTGTATTGGGCCAAAATAAATAATTTTACCTCCTAGAGTAAAAGTATAGACCCTATTTATTATAAATAAAAATCACTTTAAAATATTATTTTTTAACTACATTTTATATTTTATAGCAAAATAAGTATTTATGGTATATACTACCATTGAGGCATGAAATATGCTATTTATGTTTTTTTCCTCTCATCCTTTCAATTAACACGTGATTCTCTCTCAGAATTTTTCTTCTCTCTCTCTCACTCTCTTTGAGCAAAATAGACTGAATCTATCACGACCCAAAACTCTAACATGTCGTGATGACGCCTATCGATGGTAATAAGAAAGATGATTTTCAAAATACTTTAGTATTTCATAAAAGATAAACCAAAAGCCTTTTCATAACAACATTTTCATAGAAACAAGAGTTAAACTCAAAATACAATGCGGAAAGATAGCCCCAAACATCTGGGTGTCACCACGTCATGAGCAACTAAACAACCAGTATAAGAAATAGGGTCTACAGGAGTATGTGTCTAAATGTCAATACAAAAAAGAAAAAAATAGCATAGAAGGAGAGACAAGGTCTACGAACGGCGGCAGCTACCTCGTAAATCTTCGATACTCGACCACGCACGAGCTCAACATCCTCCGTGACCGGATACACCTGGATCTGCACATGAAGTGCATGGTGTAGCATGAGTACAACCAACTCAGTAAGTAACATAAATAAATAAGGAACTGAGAAACAGTGATGAGCTAAACAAATACAGTTCATTTCAGAAATTTCAACAATGAAAGTAGACATGAGTAAATGCCGGCAATACAAATCAAGTCAACTGCATATTTACTGAGTTCAGGTAAACCAGATATAAAAATTCCTAGAAGTTTAAAACAGTAACATAAATCAGCTAAATGTACCAACAAAGCAAGACAAATACAACCTCAAAGGGTAGCAGTCCCTCAAGCTCCCAATAGCTCAATACTTGGCTCTCGACCCTCAATACACACATACTCAATAGGTACATGCGCTCGATGGGGGTGTACAAACTCCGGAGGGGCTCCTTCAGCCCAAGCGTTATATCATTGCGGTGTGCATCCCAATCCAATCTAGTTGCGACGTGCAACCTGATCCATAATCCATCAATAGACATAAGGCTCATTGCGGGGTGTAACCTGATCCATATATATCACATAGATCACAACTTGGCACTCAGGCCTTATCTCAGTCACTAACCTCTCCAGCCTCTCACAAAAATCATACATTTCAGCCCAAACAGAGATAATAACAAGTACTAACAAGAAGCAAGAGGGAACAGAGATAAGGCATACAAGTAAGACTGTGACGGAGTACAAGACAACAATTAGCAGTTAATTCAACACGTATACGACCGGTGCGGTCCCAACAATGATATCATATGACCTAAGCATGGTTTCTAACATGAATGGCAGTCAAATTCCTAGAAGACAAAAGAAAAGCGTAAGCAACAATAGACTATTCGACTTCACAGTCTCACGGGACGGACCAAGTCATAATCCCCCACAGTGCACGCCCACACGCCCGTCACCTAGCATGTGCGTCACCTCCAAATAATCACATCATACCAAATTTCTGGGTTTCATACCCTTAGGACTAGATTTATGACTATTACTTACCTCAACTGTGCAAAATCTTACTCCGAAATGCCTTTTCCCCTTGAATCAGTCTTCAAATACCCCAAATCTAGCCACAAGAAGTACGAGATAATCAATATAGGCTAAATAAAACATTCCATAAGAAAAATAGGCTCAACCCGGCCCCTTGGGCCCACGTCTCGAAATCTGACAAAAGTCACAAAACCCGAAAGCCCATCCATTCACGAGTCTAATCATACTAAATTTATCAAAATCCGACACCATTTGGTCATCCAAATCTCAAAAACTCACTCTCCAATTCCCAAGCCCTAACCCCCCAAATTTCACTTTAAAATCTCACTAATTAGGTGCAAAATCAGTGGGGAAACATCAGTATCGAAGATAAATTGACACAAGGAGCTTACCTCAGTAATCACTTCAAAATCCTCCAAAATTCGAAAATGGTGAAAAATCTCGAAGTCCCGTATTTTTATGATCTGCCCAGGCCTTTCGCACATGCGCCTAATTTCCACCCAGCGAAGCCTCTCCTGCGCCAAAAGATCTGCACCTGCAGATTTCACTTAAACCCCTGGGCTCGCACCTGCGCTCTAGGTCTCACACCTGCGGAAACACTTCTACGGCCCTTCGTCCGCTTCTGCGGAAATGACCAAGATCCCAATTTTCGCATCTGCGGTTCAACCTTGCATCTGCGGGCACGCAGATGCGCCCAGTTTTTCGCACCTGCGCCTCCTGCCCAGCCTCCCGCATCTGCGGCCTCCTCTTCGCTTTTGCGCCCGCTGGTGCGAAACACCAAAAAAACCTCAGCAACCTTCAACTCCAAAACTTGGTCCGTTAACCACCCGAAATCAACCCCAGACCCCTGGACCTCAACCAAACATACCAACAAGTCATGTAACCCAATAGGAACTTAGTCGAATTATCGAATCACCCAAAACAATATTCAAACACGGATTACACCCGGATTCAAGCCTAAAGAACTTGTAAACTTCCAAATTCCAAAAACGACGCCATAACCTATCAAACCACGTACGATTGACCTCAAATTTTTCACGCAAGTCATAAATAACACCATAAACCTACTACAATTTTCGAAAATCAAATTCGACCCTGATATCAAAATTTCCACTCACGGCCAAATTCGTCATAATTTCATCTTTTTTCAATCCAAGCCTAACTCTACTACGAGCCTCAAAATCACATTCCGGACGCGCTCCCAAGTCTAACCTAAGGGACATCAAAATTCAAATTCGGGGTTGTTTACACATAAGTCAATATCCGATCGACTTTTCCAACTTAAGCTTCCAATTAAGAGACTAAGTGCCTCAATTCACTCTAACATCACTCTAGACCCGAACCAACCAACCCAGTAAGACATATAACAACTGAGGAACACAATAGAAGCATAAAACGGGGAATCAGGGATACAACTCTCGAGATGACCAGCCGGGTCGTCACAATATCATAGATACACAAAAGAGAAACAAACCATAAAGAAAGCCTAAAAATCTCAAAATCAGAAAGATGAAAGTAAACCTGTAATAAAAAAAGGAAACGGAGATACCTTGGGCGATGGAGAGATTGAAGAGAAAGAGGTATTCTTAGAGCGATAAGTAAGAGAGAAAAGAGGAAGAAGCAGTCGAATTGGAAGCGTTGTAAATTTTAATGGAAGATGTAGTGAAGCGATACAAGGAATCTTCGCCGGAAAGTGCCATCTCCGACAAAATTTCTTCTCTTCTTTACTATTTAGTCACATACAATGATACAAATACATTATATTATGTACATATTCACTCAAACTCATTGTATTTTTGTTTAAATAACTTTTTTCCACGTGTTTATGTATTTCAAAGGTCTGTATTTTTTTTAATACAGCTGAATACACTTGTATTCATGCATATTGTACATACAGTATGCATGAATACATGATATAAATATTGAAATACACTGAATACAAATACTAAAATAGAACAGAATATAATTAGTGAATACATTTAGTTTTATAATATAGTGAAATACAGTGAATACAACCAATGAAATATACTGAATACAACAGTAATAACATGTATTAGGAATAACTAACATACTATTAATACAAATACATTTGAATCACTGAATATAAAATAGTGAATACGACAAATACAAACATTGAATCTAATGAATGCAACAGTAAAAAAAAAAACACACTAAATGCAAAAGTTATATACAACTGAAAATCATTCTAATTAATTGGGTTGATAATGAGGCATGTTAGAATTATTTTTGTTGAGTTATATTAGGAGTGTATCACACTAATTGATGATAATTCTGTTATTAGACAGGTGGACATATATATTTTTAAGTTGATTATCATTAGTGTATTCATGAATACATGACACGAATACATGTGAATGCATGCGCGTACAACTGGATTGCCCTGATTTTAGGCTCTTTTTGTTGTTGTATTCACGAATATAGCAGCGCGAATACATGTGAATACATGCGCGTACAACTGGACTGCCCTGATTTTAGGTGCTTTTTGCTGCTGTATTCATGAATACATGTGAATACATGTACGTACAGTCGGACTGTCCTGAGTTTTAGGCGCTTTTTGCTGCTGTATTAATGAATACAGTCAATACACTACCGTAACAACTGAATAGTAATTATAGGAAGTTTATGTATATTATAGTTATAGGAAGTTAATAGCCACTAAACAATAGTGGTTTCTCAAAATTTCTCGATAATATTCCACACTGCAATGAACCATGTAGCAAAAGTGTGGTATGATTCTTTCCCTTTGAACTAATCATAGTTGATTATAGCGATGAAGGCATAGGTGGATTTAAGATTTCAATAAGATGTATGTACTAAAATATTGAGGTAAAATTGAGATTTAAATTTAACGTGTTCAACTTTTTAGGTTTTTACCACTGAATCCATTATACTTTGAAATTATACATAGGTTGAAAATTAGTACTCCTACTTTTAAAATATTCATAGTACTTTTACGTATATATACTTATATTGTGTTTCAAAAATATTGGAATCAGTTGAACTGATTGAAAATATGATACATCCTCCATCACTTTAATATATATTCAATTTAATTATACAAAATTTTACGGTAATAAAAGGAGAATAGAAATTCAGTTTACTAAACTTAGAAATTTTGAAAGAATATCAAAGAAAGAAAAGGATAGAAATACTTATATAAAACACAAGAAAGAACACAAACATGCTCAATTCTAGAGGAAAAACAAGAAAAAATAATATTAGGAGTTCGAACATTATATCTATTTTATTACTGTTAAAATAGTTCATACCTTATATCTATTTTAAAAATAATAAATAGATATAAGGTTTGAACTCCTGACCTTATTAGAAAGATAATTATTGTATACATTATGAGTTTAAGTGCACACGTATATATTTAAGTATATCTCGATTACTTGCCAAGTGGAAGAAGGTCTACCTTCTGTCTTAAACTACTCATCTTCTCAATTACTCATTTACAGATAATGATCAGCCCTTCAAACTCCCCTATTCAAACCTCCTTAATTCCACCTAAGCCACCAGACATTTCTAATCCACCTGAGAAACTCAATAGCCCATTAAACTCTCACTTACAATTCATCGTTCAATCCCCTCTAGCACAAAACTTTACCATCACATTCAAAGATATGTTGCTAGTTCATTCCGAGGAAACCCATATAACTATGCAACAGGAAGAGTCACATACTCAATTCATGTCAGCTGATACATCAATGGATGAAACAGTTCCTAAACCCTATGTGTGTGGACTGGAAGCAATTGATGAAAGATTTCAAATCAGCCTGTCCACGGAAGACCTTAAGCGTATTTACCAACCTTGGAAATACTCTGTCATTATTAAACTCATGGATAAGTGTATACAACACCATTATCTTAAGAAGAAAATTCAAGAGCTATGGAGATCTACAAAAAAGTTTATCCTCATGTACCTATGAGCAGATTACTTCATAGTGAAGTTTAATGAAGAAGAAATATGATTAGGGCTCTACACAATGGCCCGCGGTTCATTAATGATTTTTCCCTATCTGGGCATAAGTGAGCACCACAATTCGTGGAAGCTGAGGCCAAACAACTTTTTTCAGTAGTATGGATATGCTTACCACAGCTCCGAACTGAGTTTATGATAGTATCATCGTCCAAAAAATTAGAAACAAAATAGGAAAACTATTATGAATGGATGACTCCACTTCACTCACATTGAGAAGAAGATATGCAAGGTTGTATATAGAGGTGCCCATATGTCACGACCCCAAATCCTAACAGGTCGTGATGGCGCCTATCGTAGAATTAGGCTAGCCAACCATCACCTTACTGCGCTTTTTGTTCAATTATAATAGTTCACAATTAAATAATAAGCAAGCAACCACATCATAATTAATATAATAAAGTATTAGCGTTCCCATATTAACCTAAACAACCTCCCAAGAACTGGAGTCAATAGTCATGAGCATCTAAGAATAAATAAACTAACTCTGCTAAAACTATAATATATGTCTCTGAATCAAATGCTAAGACTAAATAAGGAAGGGAAATGGAGAAG
>ML261706.1:0-14429 GCA_005239495.1 Nicotiana undulata
AGCACGAAGGGTGATGTCGTGCCATTGTTTACTTTTCCGCTATTTATCGTGTTTCATTGTCGACTATATTGGGTTGTTTGTCTGGATTACTCCTATCTGTTGATGTGACTATTTTGTTCCATTTGTACCCCTTTTACTGTTCCCGTATCCCCTACTTGCATGTTTATCACCTGCCTTGTGATATTTCCTGTTACTTGCTATAGAATAGGACAGGTTATCGTTAACGTCAAGTCTAGCCTCGTCACTACTTCGGCCGAGGTTAGGCTTGGCACTTACTCAGTACATGGGGTCGGTTGTACTGATACTACACTGCACTTCCTTGTGTTGTGCAGACCCTGCTACCGGACCCCGTGGAGCGTTCTGAGGGAGATACCTTCAGTCCACGTCAGAGCTTCGAGGTATACACTGGCGTTCGTGGATCCCGAGGCTTCTCTCCTTTACCGTTTCATTGTCTTTCTTCTTATTTCCAAGACAATGTTGTATTTTCATTTCCAGACTTGTATTTAGTATTCCAATAGTTAGTCCGTGGGATTGTGACACCACGGTTTTGGGATTGTTCGTGGTAGATGTCTTATCATTTCATTTTGAGTTTTTTTTTTAAGATATTATTATTATTTCTCTACTGTGAAACAATTGAAGGGATTTGAAAGGCTCAGTAAAGTTTTGAGAGTTACTAGTGTGGGAAGTTTTACGTTATTTCATGTTTATCATGTCTTTATTCTCCGCATTCTTAAAGTTTCATTATTTTTATTAAGCAGTGCTCACAGGATTTTGTTGGGAATTTGGTGAAAGTGACGAACCTTCTTTTCGTTCAGTATTAAATGGTTTTTAAATTACTATTGCAAGTCATACGTTGGCTGGCCTAGCGGGTTCAACGTTAGGCGCGGTCACGGCCCAAAGGGTGGGAATTTGGGGCGTGATAAGTTGGTATCAGAGCTCTAGGTTGCTTAGGCGCGGTCACGGCCCAAAGGGTGGGAATTTGGGGCGTGATAGCCCTTGGCTGCGTTCGCGGTCCCTTGGCCGCGTTCGCGGTCCCTTGTCCGCGTTCGCGTAGTCTTAGCTTGCTTGGCCTATGCGTTCGCGAGCCTCAGGCCGCGTTCGCACAGAGCTTCTAACTACCCAGCCCCCAGCCCCCTATTTCTTCTATGCATTCGCGACCCTGGGGACGCGTTCGCGTAGAGTCACTGTCCAGTGCTTCGCGTTCGCGTCTCACCCTACGCGTTCGCATAGAGTAAATCCCAGGCTCCTTCCTGTTGCTCTTCGCGTTCGCGTGGGTTACCATGCGTTCGCATAGGATAACGCACCAGACACCAGCAACCAGCCAAAAACTAGATTTTTCCTAAGTGTAAAACACTCTGACGCCTATCCAAAACTCACTCGAGCCCTCGGGGCTCCAAACCAAATATGCACACAATCTCAAAAAATCCTACGGACTTACTCGTGCGCTCAAATCACCAAAATAACATCTTAAACGACGAGTTTAACCCCAAAATCAATGAAAATTTCCAAAACTTCTAAAACATCAAACTTTGCATCTATGAGTCCGAATCACATCAAATGATTTTCGCTTCTTACCAAACTTTACAGACATGTCATGAATATTATATCGAACCTGTATCGGGCTCCGGAACCAAAATACGGGCCTGATACCACATATTTCACATATAATCAAACTTTCGAAAATCCTTTATATTTTTAGAAAATAATTTCTTTCAAAAATTCATTTCCTAGGCTTGGGACATCGGAATTCGATTTCGGGCATACGCCGAAGTCCCATATTTTCATACAGACCCTCCGGGGCCGTCAAATTATGGCCCCGGGTTCGTTTACCAAAAATGTTGATCAAAGTCAACTTAATTCAAATTTCAAAAACAAAACTATCATTTTTCTCAGTTTTTCACATAAAGGCACACGCCCGGACTGGACACGCGAATTGAGGTGAGATAGAAGGAGGTTTTCATGACCTCGGAACACAGAATTAACTAGAAATACACGGGATGACTTTTTGGGTCATCACAGGTAGGAAAGAGTCTTGCCTCATGTATGAATACTAAATATATTTTGTTTTGACATGTACTAATTTAAAATATCCCTACATAAAGATCAAAAAATGAACATTGTATGTACTTTTAAATTCATTACTTTGGTATAAATTTTATTATGACTTTACCTTTGTCGAATTAGCTAAATAAAATCACTATTCATCATTTTTAAATTGTCGATTTTTATTTAATAACTCAAACATAACTTTTTAATATATTTTATGTGAGTTTTAAAATTTATGTTCTCCCTCCATCCTAATTTGTATGGTTGTTATCGTATGGGGGAATCTTTCGTTGATTGTAGTTTTTAAATACCTTTTTAATATTATAAATTATTTATTATTGTAACTTATTATACTTTGTACTTAATTTCAAAATATATAGAATTTATTTTAAAGAATTTAAATATTGATGTTCGAATTCATGATTAAATTTATGAAGATTGATTGTCGAAATTCAAATTATACCACATAAATTGCGATAATAATAGCTCCACGTGCAACGTGCGTGTCCAGAAACTACTAAGAAAAAAAATCATAAGTACCCCCTGAATTAAGGTCTAAATTTCAGTTTTAAAATTCTTTTTTGAAACTCCATGTTCAATCAAATACCTCAAATAAAATGGAATAGAATACGTATTTGGCATAATTTCTTTTGTTTTTGGACCAACTTCAGTTAAGTATCACGTGCCACCATCCAATATTTAATGGTCTTGTAAAAAAAATCTAGAGATTATATATTTTGTATTGAGTCCAACTTCAGTTTAACATCTCGTGTCGCCATCCAATATTTAACGGTCTTTGTAAAATAAAATGTTGAGATTATATATTTTGTATTACGGCGTACTTCAAGCCATCAGTATCTCGTGTCACCATCCAATTTTTAACGGCTTCGTAAAATAAAATCTAGAGATTATATTTGGTAACATTTAAAATCTAAGTCAAATACAAGATTAGCTCGGACAGATGTACATAATATGATCCTAAGATTTATGGAGTAAATACGGGACTAACTCCATCTTTGTTATGTCATTCTTACTGTAATTCAATTCAATCAAGTTATACTTGAAATCTCCGCGCGATAATCGTAAATAACTATTTAATGTTTTATTTTTTATTTTCGCATTATAGCTACGAAAATTATTTTCTTTGCCTCTTTTAACGTATCAGTTTGAGTTATTTAAGCGATACACACAGAGATGGAACAAAAACTTTAACTTTATGGGTTTTAGTTAAAACGACATGCGCAGCTCGGACCCCAGCCCTTTTTTGCCAGGATGTTGCATTGCATTTGCTCGAACTCGGGAAACACTTTCCTAATCTGGCTTCTAAAGCTATTTTTAGGTGCCCTCTCGACCTTTCCACCGATGTTCTAATATAACCTTCCGATTCTATGGTTCTGAGGTGCGGCCCACTTGGTGTCGGATCTGCTGAACACGTCACTCAATAGTCTTTCGCGGAGTATCCCTTGTTTTAGTGAATCCTCAGAGTTGACAATTTTCAAGTGTTAATAATTGGATTGAAAATTAATATTTATATATATTTGATAATTTATTTAACCAAAATACTCTTTTTGAGCAAAAAGCTAGTGGGTTCGATCAAACAAATAGAGGAGTTTATAGCTCCGCCCTGGGTACATGTCGGTATTTGACTTCAGGGCAAGGATAATTTTGAAAGTCCACGAAGGTAGGAGGTTTATTTTTTGACTTGAAATTTACGGGATAAAAAAATATTGATATGACGAGCGAAATATCATACCTAAATCTGAAATCAGACATTCCAGTCATTTATATTTTCTTACTAAATTACACATAGTTCAAGTATCTTAACATAGAAAATAATTTTACATATATAATGTTAGTAGCCAGAATTCAATAATAATTGGATAATAGAAAAATTATTTTTTTAATTTCGACAAGGAAATTGAAAATTGAATGAATGAGAATATTTAAATCAAACAAATATTTGATAGATAAAATAAAAGACTCTGACCTTACACATTTTTAGACACACCCTATCAGCCCAATAATATAATAAAATAAAACAAAAAACTCCAACCTTAAAATAAAACAGAAGACTCCAATCATGGCATACTTTTAGAACTATCATACCAACTAAAATAAAATAAAAGACTCCAACAAAGAAGATCTATATACTTTTTGCTCTAAAGCCTCAAGCTCAAGTCCAAACCATTTGGTACTTCATCTAATGCAACTGCATTTGATGAAATGGAAACATCCAATTGAGTTATCAATGGTCTTGTACCATCAAGACTCATATTTAAATCAAGAAATGCTGTACTTGGAGCTCTACCTCTATTTCTTCTTACCATTTGATGACTTTCAGTAGGGTGCGAATGATTCGACGATGATGCTGCTGGTAGAATAGTACCACTGTTATTTCTTCTCGAGCTTGCATGTTGTGATGGTGCAGGTTGAGTTGATTGTACATGTCCTGGTAAAGGAAGAGCGGCCGCATCTACACCAGAACGTAGGATGATATCTTGTTCGGAAGATAACGGATGAGATTGTAAGTGATTCATAAAGTCAAAATGAGTACGAAAAATGCCATAACATAAAGGACAACGAAGTAATACACGGCAAGGTATTAACATTGGAGGAGGAGAAGGATTTGTGTTATGCATGTTGAAAAATAAATAACAAGGTTTTTCTAAAGAAAGATCTCCAAAGAAACAATGATAGAGAAAATACTAACTTTGCACAATACTTTTTGTGAAATGTGAAGGGAATTTATAGGCTACTCAAGGTGTAATCTTGCCCTTTATTTATTTTTGTTTCAGATTCTAATGATAAATTCAATATTGACACAATTTGTGACAGCTTCACAAAACAAAATTTAAAAACTAATATTTTTTTCTTAGTTTGGGATTTGTCTTTCTCCTTATTTAATACGACAGATTTATAAATTTGAATTTCAAAGTAAATTCCCGTTATAATTTTATTTCAAATCCGAGGTGTAATTTTGCCCAACTAGCATAAAACACTAACTTTTTATTGTATAATAAATTGCAGCAATCTGATTTATTTTGAATCAGAACCAGTAAATTGATGTAATCACAGAATGGATTTAGTAAATTTTATGATTACCTTTATGTCAAACGTATCAGATTGCTTTATGATATTTTGGACATGCTTCAATTTACTTACTTATAAGTGATATTGTTATAATCACTTATGATTGTGTAAACTGGAAAAAACATTAACTGGTCTCAACAATTAATTGTGAAATTAGATAATTTATTACTCTAATTATATCATATCCTTACAAAGCCATTCTTTAGATTGAGGCAATATTACAAGAACATAAGATAATGATGAACAACTATATCAAAGTTGGCTCATGGGAAAAGAAGAAAAATTAATGTTTGATGCACTTAATATAAAAGACTACTTTTCCTCTTTAGACAAAAATTAAAGAGAAATCCACCTTTATATTTTTCACCTTTGTGAATATAGGTGCTTTAAGAATCGGGAGAAATTTAAAAATAGTCAAATTTACAAATGGTCGTTCAAAAATAGTCATAGCTTCAAAGGTAATTAAAATTTAGCCACTTTTCATGTAAAGATAAATCTGAACGAAAACGTTGTTCAAAATCCGAAAAAATACTCCAGTATATTATACTTGAGTCCCAGTATATTTCGGTCCAACATGATATACTGGTAATTGGAGCATTGGTCCTCCAATATCCAGTATATTATACTGAAACTTTCCACGTGTTGTAGTTCCAGCATAATATGCTAGAAGTTCATACACAGGTGCACCGATCTCCAATATATTATGCTGGAACTTGCTGTATTGCAGCAAAACAGTGATTATTATCAATGACTTTGCAAACGCTGGCTATTTTTGAATGACCAGTCTAAAAACTGACTAACTCGTGCTACTTTTACTTAAGAATCTTATTTATGAAACATTAAAATAGTGTCTTTTAAATGAAAGCATTAAAAGGGAAGGAAATAAGGTAAAGATCCTCCACCCGGGCTTGACAAGTTCAAGCAAAACCGTAGAGAGAGCGGGCTACACCTAGCTTAGCCTATCCAATTCTACGTAATTTTAGAAACCGGTTTATGCTTGTAGCTACCCCCGGGGGGAATACGTGTAATAGCCCCGCGGGGAACCCCCGTCCGGAGGCGGGAATCTCTTTGAATTTGTCTCTGCGATTGATCTTTCCTGCAACTGGACCGAACTGGCGAACCGAAATCACTTTCGGAACCATACTTCTTACAGCTAACATGTGTCCAGTCCAGCGGGAAGGTCAACGGGGATACTCAAATAGCTCTCACTGACACCAGAGAAGGTGAGGTGAGGTTAGGGAGCTCTTTGGGTGCGAAATTACTGAAATAATTCAATTAAAGTTGGTGCATTTTCATGCTCTTAATTGATTTTTTATATTTTTAAATCATTCGGGAAGCCAATTGGCTTGACTAATCCACATTTCAATTGAAAATATGTTAGCATGTTTCGTATGCGCCTTAGAAGTCGAGGCAATCACTATTGACACCAATTCAAACACTTTTCTACTCAATCTTATTTATAGAACTATCGTCCAATAGGCCTATTAAGGAAGATATATTCGTACCAAATACCCGAAACCTCTGATAAAAAATGAACGCACTCAATAGGGCAACAAAATTATACGTAAATTCGTGAGTTTTTCTTTTCTTTCTCTTACTATCATTTTCTTGATCCAAGGTTCTTGAATAACATTTTAATGTTGGAAAAAAAAATTCTAATTTCATTTCCATTCAAAAATTTCAAGTGTCGAAGCTTTTCCTTCCTTATAAAAATGTACCATAACGCAATAATAAGTTAGGTATATTGTACTATCAAACCAGGATTTTACTTGGTAAAAATCACCTCAAAGAACAAGGGTGAATCCTCGACAACCACGACAAATTCCACAGATTTTTTTTTCGATTCCCCTTTGTTGGAACTACTCCTTTGGTGACTCAAACCCGCGACCCTCTTGTCATGAAATGCCGTGTTAGTCTCATCCAAGAAAAAAGAGAATCAGAATTATAAACTCAAATTCATCTTAACAATGACTATACACTTAACACCGACAAATCTTGAAAAATAATAAATAATTCGTCCCATATCAGTAGAACTAGCATTATTGCAAGTGTTATTAAGCCATAGCCAATAAAATTGGATTCACTAGTGACAATTCAAGTTCATAAAAAGGGTAGCCCTATACACTAAGCTCCCGCTATGCGTGAAGTCGGGGAAAGGACCGGACCACAAGGGTCTACTGGACGCCTGCATTTCTGCAAGAGGTTGTTTCATAGTAACAAACTAACAATCATATAGGAAGAAAGATCGGATGGAAGAAATTTAAGGTACATCACATAAAGTATATGAATATCTTTCTTGGCACAAGAACCACACAACTAAGAAAAAGCACCGAGGTAGCCCCTAAAGTAATCGGAACTACCATGCATAACCATGAACTATTTACTTTCCACTAAACATCCTCACCATTTGCAAATACAGCAGCCATGCATCAGGAAAAAAAAGGGGAGCTATGCTCATCTCTGCATGAAGAGATTTACAGCGATGTGAAATATTTTTATTTTCGAGACAGATCCCGGTCTACAACATCACACATTAGAGAGGCATTCTCAAATATACAAACAGAGAAACAGCCCCCCTATCTCTGGAAGTTTAGCAAGTCTGTTAAATTGCAAGAATCAGTGCACGATTGTCGGGAAGTGCTTAAAGAAAGCTGCTCAATCTGCTGCTCAACTATCAGCGAAAAACCAGTAATGATAATTTCGAATTAGCCGAGGACTTGAAAATCAAGAATAAGAGAATACATAAGTGGCAGCGGTAAAAAGTTTTGGTACCTTGAGGGGACAGATTTTAGAGATCATATAGCCTCTCATTTCCTTCTTCCAGTGCCAATAGTTAGCAGCTCAAAGCTCCTAAGAGCATCATCCCTACCGCCTCTTGTTGCAGTAGCGCGGGTAAAAGATGATGACTTGGACTCAAATCCAGGTTGTACTCTTTGGGTAGTGGAAATACGGCCACTACTTGAACCCAAACGACCAGTGCGATTGTCAGTGGGTTCACCAGATGAGCTTGGTCGGCTGCTTCCCATTACAGCCCTCCTCGAGGTGCTACCGGTCCGAGATACACGGCCTCTTTCAGTATCAGCTTGCTGACAATATAAACAGTGCATCAAAAGATAACCCACAATCAGCAGTTCCAACACTAAGAAAGCTCACATAGGAACGAAATTGATGCATGCAAAATTGAGGACGCAGAAAATTGTACAAAACCCACAGGCTTCAGGCAGATAAAAGATAATCACATTCGCCACTTACCACATCCTTGGATGATGGTACATCTTCTGAAGATCTGTGGTGTCTCAAATGGTCCCCTTGCAAACCAGTTCCAGATACGTTCCTTCTAGTAAACGCCTCAACAGCACCAGAAAACCTATCTTTAATTTCCTGCCTCACTATAAAAGAGATCAGACAAATAAAAAAATTAGCTTCCGGAATACAAATCCATAACATGATACCAGATATTCAGCCAAAAAAAAAGGAGAAGAATAAAAACGAACAGGAACCAACCCTCCTTTAATTCATATATATCCAACTCAACCGTTTGGTCAGTTGGAACTCCAGTTACAATTTATGGATAAGTATCTCATATCAGAAGCTCATTAATTAACCAGAAAAGCTAATGGACTTCATCGTACCCTGCCCACATTTTTCATATATATATGGTACAAAAATACATGCAACACTATTTGTTAACAGTTTGCTATATTAATAACTAAAAGGATTTCTCTTCCTTGAGACTTTATGCTGCTTTGACATCTCTTGGGTCAAATTTTCTTAGTTTTACCAACGGTGATCCCATTTCATCTCTCAAAAGATACAGACAACAACCAGATACCTCAGCAAACTAGTTTTGGTCTGATGGATACCAGGAGTGAGGAAGCTAAAAAAAGATGGAACACAAACCGATGCATAGGCATTTCTGCTGTGCATATTCAACCCGGGTATTTTTTTGTTTTCTTTTTTTTTGGGGGGGGGTTGCACAGACTACAGATAGAGAGCACAGTTACCCCTGCCTAGGGTAGATCCAACTTTTAGTCAATGCACATACTTGAGAACCATACATCTCTCTCTTCTCTCCCTCTGCAAGTGAATGACCACACCGGCATGCTTGTGCTTTTATGTGTTTCACGTCGGTCTTCTAAAACTACTTATTCAAGAGGCTTATATTGCTATTCTGCTCCCAATAATTGGTTATTTTTACAAAAAGCATAAATTATATTGGAAACAAAGGACAAGCACCATGAGCCTAAACATCAATAAACACACTATCAGAAATTCAAGCTGTTACTTCTTAAGCCAAAGTTTCTTAAAACAGTACCAGGAATCTTTTCTGCTCTTTCAGCGGATGGTCCTGGGTTCACAGGTAATCTCCCAGTAGGTTGCTGAAAAAGAAGCAGAAGGGTAAGACTAGTGTATCTTTATAACGCAGAAATCAAGTGACAGTAGATAATATTTTAGTGAGGGCAGATTAAAGGGACAGACTCGTCCTCTTGAACTAGAGCCAATCTGTGGATACTTCAAGATAGTCCAGTCAAATACATAGTCAAATTGATAACCTGCAATACACATAAAAATAAGCTTCTTGTATAAGACTACTGAAATAAAACACATGATAAATACCGAAGAGAAAATATAAAGGATAGAACGGATGACTGAAACTACTAGCATCATAAACTAGAGAATGTACCTTCTCTAATAAAAAGGTCTCGGAATAGCCTCTTCAGGTATGAGTAATCTGGCTTGTCATCAAACCGTAATGATCGGCAGTAATGGAAATATGATATGAATTCTGAGGGATAAGATTTGCAAAGCACCTGCTTAACAAAGACCAATGGAATATGTCATTATGCAGTTTAATGCACAAAACATATATTTAGGGCAGGTATATATTTGTAAGACCCAGTACTCTCCTATATGACCAAACATGTAACATCTCATATCAAGATTTTACATGGAACGTATATCGTACATAAAGTCACACTACCTCTATAGGTGTAAGCATCTTCTTCTCACTAATCTTGTCATATTTCTGCTTTTTGGTGCCAGCTTTCAAACCTTGCCACGGCAGACTAGCAAAGACAATTAAATATGCTAATTGTAAGAAACAAGTAATGCACGTGGAAATCCAAAGACAGGAGCCAAAAGATTAACGTTAAACTGTAATTCCCAAACCTTCCTCTCAAGAAATACATAAGCACGTAACCGAGAGACTCCAGATCGTCTCTTCTGCTTTGTTCTGCATGCAAGGAAGAGAGGGAATTATGTTAATATGTTCAATTCAAACAACTAGTAGGTACCCAAGACAATATCAAACTTGCTTACCAACTCCAAGATGGGTGTTAACACTAGCATAACGAGCAGTTCCCGTGAGGTTTTTGTTTTCCCTGTTCAAAAGAAACTAATTTATTCAAAAATCCACATATACTCCAATCCGTCCAGCCAAAACCCTATAAAAATAAGGTCAAGGAAAGAAAGCATGATAAGAATGAAAACCTCCGAATTTGTTTTTCTTCGTCTAACCTTCAACTATTGAGAAGCTTGGAAGTGTATATAGATGGGATGGACAGCGAATGAAAAAATTAAAGAAGTGTCCAAGAAGGAATGGAGGGGGAAAACAGTTCAGCCAAAATTTACAGAAGTACAATCAAACAATATTGGTAGCTTTGACTCAGCTTATGCGAATGTGAACTTTGCAGAAAACATAACAAATCAGGGAAGGTCAGTACTGGGTTGAGCTAAAAATCAAATGCTCACTACTACATGAATCAAAATGAAGCCGTCTCTTTGACAAATGGAAACAAAACCTTCGGCTTCTTCTATCAAGTCCTTGATTCTAACACTTTGTAGTCAATTGGATCATTTTATTTTCTAAAAGTGAAAGACCACATGGAGATCTGTGAGGAACAGAAGAGGTTCACATTTTATACCTGTATGGTATATGCTTATGCGTCTGAAGATCTCTGTACTTCTTGGCAAGACCATAGTCAATGATGTATACCTGTTATAGCAAAAGAAAACACCCAAAATTATTTAGAGCTGCAGCATTCATGCCACAGGAATTGTTTTTCCATGAAAATTGTTAACTTTTTGTAACGTAGATTCACAATGGTACAGACTACGAGACAAGAAGCTGCTGATCCATTAATTACAAGATGGTCAAGTCATCTTCGACAGCATCATATAAGATACAAATGTGGAATATCTCTAAGGCTATGTCACTTTTATAAACTAAAGTATGGAGGAACTTCCTCTCCTATGGATAGCAAATTCCTCCCATTGCGAGTGTCTAATTACCAGAATTTTGTTGGTAATTAGAACTTCTACCTCCCAAACTCAAGCATAAGCACTAACCGCTGCGTTAGAAAACCATACACTAAAGAGAGAGGAAAATAATTCGGTGTAGCTCGTCAAAAAGTATGCAACTGGAAAACAAACTGGTTTTGAGCATTTCTCCTAGAAATTGAACCAAATGCATTCCTGGCCAGTTGGCTAGACCCTTCTCGGACACGAATATAAAGGTTCATGTAACAGGAATTGTCTTCTTGAGCTTTAATTTATCAGAAAGATTTTATTGAGATTTAGGATAAGTAAAAGGCAGAGAGAGCATGAAATGAATTAGAGTTTAGAGAGTGCGAGAAAGAGAGAGAGAGAGAGGAAAGAAGAAACATGACTTCTTGAGTTCCGGATAACATAAGGGAACGCCAAGAAGATGTTACTCCAAAGTTCCTAGATCAAGCTCAACGAGCAAGATAGAACATTCGAGCCCCACAAATGCTGGAAAAGCATTCGTGTAGTGGAACTCCAGAACCCTAAGAAAGTACCAACTTGCCTAGATCCTAATCGATCTAGTTTCCAGACAAGTGGGTGGATAATTTTCACGAATAGCCAGTCCAACACGTAGGAGCATACAACTTTGTTTTAAAATACACAGACAAACATGGATAATTAGAGAGCATATTATGAAGTGCACACCTGATTTGCTTTACGCCCTAAACCCATTAAGAAGTTGTCAGGCTTAATGTCGCGGTGAAGAAATCCTCTTGAGTGCATATATTCAACCCTATTAATCTGCATAGGAGAACAAGTCTTATGCAACCAGCTACAGTAATTATACTTCAATCAGTATATATAATTTTGATTATTTACCAACTGATCTGCCAGCATTAACGCTGTCTTTAAAGTGAACCTCCTATTACAATAGTTAAACAAGTCTTCCAAACTTGGCCCAAGAAGGTCAATAACCATGGCATTGTATTCACCTTCAACGCCAAACCACTTGAGGTGTGGAATTCCAGCTTAAAGTAAGAAAATGATAAAAGAAAACAACAGATCAGTTCAGCTCAAAAAAATATAATCAGTCATTGATATTCACGGGGAGAAGCTATTACTTACTTCCTCCTTGTAGAAGCATATACAGCTTTGATTCATAATGAAGTTGAGGGTGCTTTGTTTTAGTTGATTCCTGGAAACCAAAAAATAAAGCCAATGTGTAAAAGAAAAAACCTTTAGTAATAAACGTAGCACTAGAAACACATTCCTGCATAGAAAGCGCAAGCAAATCTCATTGACGTTCTAAAACACTTGACGTCTAATATGAAGTAAGCAAGCCACATATGAAGTCTTATAATATATCACAACACGGTCCCCTACAAACCAATGCGTCTAAATTAAGCAAAATTATTCTAGACTCTTCACAAATAGAAGCTATATCCAGCAAATGCAGCGAACCCAATTAAGAGTCAAATAAGCAACATCACTCGAACATTCAGCCATAATAGCAATGTATCTATGATATTTTAAGTTTTTTATTTGACAACTGATAACTCAAGAATAATCTTCTCATTTTCTAGTAAAAGACTCATTCTTTTTTAATTTTCTTAATGTTGTTTTTAGAAGGGGAGCCTTGGAGTACACACTACCCTCCCGAGACCCCACTGGTGGGATTATACTAGGTTGTTGTTGTTTCTAGTAAAGGACTCATTCTTTTTTAATTTTCTTAAAGTTGTTTTTAGTTTTATTTAGCTCGAGTAGTGAAAAGCTCAATCTTAAGACAATTGCACCACAACTATCTACCGAGTTTCTAACTTCAGCTAAATCAACATTATTAATTTTATTCAATTCCAGTGAAAAGGCACAATCATTAATTCTAATAAACATACTCACCAGCTTCACAGCAACTTCTTCTCCAGTTTGTACATTAACCCCTGATTAAAATAAATAAAAAATGAAAGTCAACACAAGCCCCACAACAAAAAAATGTTAAGCTACAATTGAAATTAACAGCAATCAAGAAATACAAATTGAGATTACCTAAATAAAGTTCCCCAAAAGATCCACTACCGATCTTTCGGCCTAACTTAAACTTGCCACCAACCACATGATCCATACTCAAAGATTGAATCTTTTCTTGATTTCACTTAAACCCAATTCAACTAAACAGGTTTAAATCTTGAAATTACCCTCAGATCCAGAAAAAACCAAAAGAAATTATCAAAAATGACTTCTTTTTGGTGTCCCCAGAGAAGAAAAAAAAAATCTTCAAAACCCTAATACCTAATATCAGTCATATATATGGAAAACACTTGGAACAAGTCTTTTTTCAACAAAAGTCTCCCCCTTTTTTTCGATTAAAAAACAATAAAGAAATAATACAATGAATGGGGAAAATTGTAAAGAAAAAAAAATTATAGCTTTGAAGAGAAACCCTAAATCTGGTAAGATAATATGAGGAAATAAAAAAGGTTAAGTGGGTTTTTGGATGAAAAAACAAATAGAGACGAAATAGAAATGGAAATGGAAAGGGGAAGAGAATGGAAAATAAGAGAGAGAGAGAGAGAGAGAGAGAGAGAGAGAGAGAATCTAATGGAAACAAAATTTGTGGAAATTTTAAGAAATTGATTCGATGAGAGGGAGAGGGATTTGTGTAAAGAGAAGAAGATGATGAAGGAGAAATAGGAGAGATGGTTTACTACAAGAAAATAAAAGCTGGAAAAATAATGGCTTTTTCTTCCTTTTTGTTTTCCTTTTTTTCTCTTAATTTTTTTCTTTTTTTTTGGTTTCTTATTTCTTATACTATTGTGAATGTGAATTTGTTGAGATGCTAGGGTTAATTATCATTTATAGGATTATAAATTAAAATATAGTTTAGTAAGTGATATAATTGTATATATACTTTTTACATTATAATCATCAAATTTAAACTTTATTTTTTATTTATGAATTATACTTGTGTTTTTTATTTCTTTAGTTTGAGGTTTTTTTTTTTGGTTGGGGGGGGGGGGGGGGGGTTTTTTTTT
>ML261706.1:14626-32111 GCA_005239495.1 Nicotiana undulata
GGGGGGGGGGATCTTTTTGATGGAGGTGCGGCTGCTCTTGGTTTTTGTGATAAATTCTTTATTCAAAAAGAAAAGACATTAGATGCTGGGGAATAATTTAAAAAAGAAAATAAAGGAAAGAAGAATATATTGTGATCATTCTCTAGGAAAGAGGTTTAATATTGTTTTTTCTAAATTAGAAGATTAATATTCTGTTTTAGTAATCACTTAGCCTAGTGTAGGTGGTTATTATAATGTTTTCGGATTTCAAACTGCTTTGTTGATTTTTTTCAAAAAAATAAAAAATAAACGAGTACTTATTATTTTTAAATTATTTCTTAGTTATAAAAAGTTTTGAATTATCAACGCTTCTTGGCTTGATATTCTTCGAGTCAATGTAAATTTGAGTTTTAACGTGTCATATCTGTGAAATAAGTAGCAAGTTAACTTTAAATTTTTATATTGTTGAAGTTTCAAATATTTTTAATCTTAATAATATGTTTAGAAATTCTTCATATTTTTACTGGCACATAAATTTTCAGATAGAATTAAAGAAATTCGTAAAACATAAGAGTTAATGTAAAACGTATTAACGTGACCAAACATAGTTCCGACTAACAGGTCACCCATATAGATCTTATTTCTTCCGTTGTGCCATATTTTTGCTAGATTTTTCGTGATTTTAAGAGATTGTAGATAACTCAAAGTAACTTATTTCATGTGACTATAGGTGTACCTCATTCTATTTTAATATATTCGCTCACCATGTTTTCGTAATATTTATCGGTGCAATGAAGGTCTACGCATGATATAATGAAATGATCTTTTCATTTTATCCTTGTTATATGCTACTGCACATTCTATCTAATAAGGTCATTTCTTATCATGTATGACCATACTTTTCGGATCTCAGCGTTCTCATATAATATTATTGATCTTATAACTATAGTATAGAGTTTACTTTTAACTTTGGTAAAAGGTAAATAGAGCATTACTTTGAATAGAAATAAAATTAGTAATTTGTTCAAAAAGTTCGAGTATCGCGTATTCATTATTACTAGCCAAAAATAAAAAAGACAAAACAAGTTGATATTTGTTATAAAACAATAAGAGAAAGAGTATTCCAGAAAAAAATAGAGAGAAAATTCTTATTGATTTGTGATGAATTACAACAGAATAGAACCCCCTCTATTTATAGAGAAAAAGTGACTTAGCTACAAAGTAACAAACCTTAAATCTCTCTAAAATATAGACATTCACCTTAAATACAATTCTATTTATAACACTCACACTTGAATGTTCAACAGATAATATGCCTCGTTAAAACCTTAACTAAAATAAAATCCAGAGGATAAAAATTTTTAATAAAGGAAAAAGAGTACACATATCTAACAATACGCATTTTGGTTGTCTCATTAAAAATCTTGCAAGGAAAACTCAAAGAGACAAAACCTTGTAAGAAAAAAGAGTGCAACGCGTATTAACTCCCCATGATAAGTCAATCAATTCACATCTTTAAGCTCTCGCATTCCAATCTTGTGCACCATCTTCAAAAGATCGTTGGTAGAGATTTGATAAACAAATCAGTCATATTAACTTGAATGAATATGTTGCACCTTGAAATCATCATTCTTGATAGATATGCGATGTCTTCATATAATGTCGTGGAATGGCGTTTTCAATATCTCCATAGAGGTAAAAATTCTCGTTATCAAATTATCATGCTTCTAGTTATAGCAAGATACATATGTGCACAAATTGCACTTAGGATGTAGTACTTCAGGACCAAGGATTGTATATGCTTTAAGTGTAACGACCCGATCAGTCGTTTTGAGCTCTAGCGCGTCGTCGGCGGTTTGAGGCCCTGAGTAGCTTCACTTCAGGTATTATGACTTGTACGCGTGGTTGAAATTGAATTTCGGGAAGTTCGGAGTTGATTGGGAAAGAGAATTCAAATTTCGGTAGCCTTAAGTTTGAAAAATTGACTAAAGAGTGATTTATGAGTAAACGACCTCGGAATCGGGATTTGAAAGTTCCAACAGGTTCATATGATGATTTTGGACTTGGGCGTATGTCTGAATCGGGTTTTGGATGACCGGGAGCGTTTCGATGCCTATCGTGGAAGTTGGTATTTTGAAAGAATTTCATAAAATTTGGTTGATGTACATTTCAATGTTATCGATGTCCGTTTAGGATTTTGATTCTGGTGTTGGGAGCGCGTCCAGGAGTGGATTTGAAGGTCCTAGGTCATTTTGGGTCATTTAGCAGAAGTTAGAATTTTGAAGGCTTTTGAAAAGTTTGACCGGGAGTGGACTTTTTGATATCGGGGTTGGATTCCGATTCAGGAAGTTGGAGTAGGTCCGAAATGTCGAATGTGACTTGTGTGTAAAATTTGAGGTCAATCGGACGTGATTTGATGCGTTTCGGCATCGAATGTAGAAGTTTGAAGTTCTAAAGTTCATTAAGCTTGAATTGGGGTGCGATTCATGATTTTGAAGTAGTTTTATGTGATTTGAGGCCTCGAGCAAGTTTATGTTACGTTTTTAGACTTGTATGGGTGTTTGGTTTGGAGCCTCGGGGGCTCGGGTGATTTTCGGATTAGCTTCAGAGTGTTTTTTTTAATAAATGTGAGTGATGGTTCTGGTGTAATCGCAATTGCGATGTTTTGGTCGCAAATGCGACTATCGCGTTTGCGAGGTAGTCCTCGCATTAGCGATCGTGGACTGCGAAGGGATCACGTTTGCGACAATAGGGTCGCATTTGTGAAACCTGAGGAGTTCGCATTTGCGAACTACGTATCGCATTTGCGATGAGGGCCTGGTCTGTCAGCGGTCGCATATGGTGCTTTCTTCGCATGTGCGAAGGTCGCATTTGCGAACACCCTGTCGCAAATGCGACATCTGCGACTGGAGCCAAGGGCTTTTTATCCGAGACTTAGCTCATTTCTCTCATTTCCCACTTGAACTTAGGCGATTTTTGAGAGCTATTGGAGAGAGGTTCCATCATCATCAAGAGGTAAGTGATTCCTACTAGTTGTGAGTTAAATACAAGGTTTATATATGGATTTAGACATGAAAATTTATAGAAATTTGGAATTTTGTGGAAAACCCTAAAAATTATATTTTCGGATTTTGACCATGTTTGGGCATGGAATCGAGAACAAATCATATATTTGAATTCATGATGTTATGGGTAGTGTTTATCTTCGAAAATTTTCGGAATTCCGATACGTGGGCCTAGGAGTGAATTTTAGGAATTCTTCAAATTGGGTTGGGAATTCATTTTAATAATTAGGATGTGAACTCTTGAGCATGTAATGACTATTTTATATAACATTTGACTAGCTTCGGGTTGTTTGACACCGAATTGAGGATTGAAAGCACAATTTTGGACTCGAAAGTAAGCTTTAAGGGGAGGTAAGTCTATTGTCTAACTCTGTGAGGGAAAAATTACCCCTAGGTGATATATTTGATGTGTGCTACTTGTTGTGAGGTCTATCTACGTGCGAGGTGACGAGAGCCCGTACGTAGCTACATTCTTGTTATTGTCCAGGTAGACTTAGGTTCACATCATGCTATAGTTGTACTACTTGCGTAGTTAAACTCTTTTGTTTTACATTTCTGTTTGAGACTAGACTTGCTATTGTAGAGACTTCACGGGTTTTGATTAGTCACCGGATAAACTTTCTCCTCTTACGGCATGTCTCCGTTATATATATGTTTCATTAAAAGGTTTTCATTAAAGAAATTACAACTCACATGTTTATTCGTGAGTAGGGTGAAGTACCCATCAAAGCTTCTTATTCTTATGGGATCGGGTCGTTCGCCTTAGTAGGAATATGTATTTCACTCTTATGGGATCGGGTCGTTTGCCTCGGAAGGATTATGTATCTCACTCTTATGGGTTCGGGTTGTTCGCCTCGGAAGGATTTATGTACCACACTCGCATGGGAGCGGGTTGTTCGCCTACATAGGTTACTAGATGTATCTATGGTTCGTGCCGTTAGACCCTCGGCAATGCACTATTTAATTATTATATTGGATCGAGTCGTACGCCTCGGCATTTCCTATATCATATCCTCATGAAATCGTGTGTAATACTTGGTAAGAAGCTAGTGTATCTGTGACTTTTCTGAATTTGAATTATGGCAATCTTGTCACGACCCAAAACTATAACCTATCGTGATGGCGCCTATCGATGGTACTAGGCAAGCCGACTTTTCAAAATACTTCAATATTTCATAAAAGAATAATTCAAAGCTTTTTCATACCAGAATATTTTTATAAAAAACCGAAGCTGAACTCGAAATAAAATGTGGAAAGATAGCCCCAAACATCGGGGTGTCACCAATTCATGAGCATCTAGATAGCCAGTCTAATACAAACAGTGTTTGAGTGTCAATACAGAAAAGAAAGAAAACATATAAGGAGAGACAAGGTCTACCGACGCCGACAGGTACTTTGTAGTCACTGATACTCGATCCCCACTAACCCAACGGCCTCCGTGTTCAAACACACATTGATCTGCACATGAAGTGCATGTTGTAGCATGAGTACAACTAACTCAGCAAGTAACAGAAATAAATAAGGAACTGAGAAGCAGTGACGAGCTATACAGTATGGTTCATTTCGGTAATTTTTCAACAATGAAAGTAACATGAGTCAGCTAAATGCAGCAACAAAGAAGACAGATGCAACCTCTCAGGGTATAGTCACTCAAGCTCTCAGTAGCTCAACAGTCGGCTCCCAGCCCTCAATACACACACTCAATAGGTACCTGTGCTCACTGGGGGTGTACAGACTCTGGAGGAGCTCCTACAGACAAAGCGCTATAATCTGCACGGACAACTCACGTGCTATAGTATCATATCAAGACCAGCACGGACAACTCAAGTGCTAAAGTATAACATCATGACTCGCACGAACAACCCTCACGCGCTAAAGTATAACATCATGATTCGCACGGACAACTCACGTGCTATGGTATCTATACCTCACAAACAGGCCCTCGGCCTCGCTCGATCATGAACCTCTCTAGTCTCGCAACCCTCAATAATTAAAGGGAATCAACCCAAATCAGAATGCTATAATGCATCAACAGGTAATATCAAAGACTGAGGTATAATATACAAGAAATGCTACGACTGAGTACAATAACAATGAGCAGGTACATAACCTAAGCATGATTTCTAACATGAAAGGCAGTCAAATTACTAGAAGACAAAAAATGCATGTAAGCAACAATAGGCTATTCGACTTTACAGTCTCACAGGACAGACCAAGTCACAATCCCTCACGGTGTACCCTCACACACCCGTCACTTAGCATGTGCATCACCTCCAATTAGTCACATCATACCCTCAAGATCAGATTTAAGACTGTTACTTACCTCAACACGTGCAGAAATCCTACTCTGAGATGCCCTTGCCTCTCGAATCGGTCTCCAAATGCCCTGAATCTCAATAATCCCCTCGAAAATCTTCTCCAAAATCGCCTAAGTCCGAGTCTCAAATGTGGAAATAAGACCAAAATCGCGAACCCTTGCTTTTTAAGCTTCTGCTCAGATGTTTTGCACCTGTGGGCCTCTTGTCGCATCTGCGACGCCGCACGTGCGGAAATCCCATCGCATGTGCGGATTCCACTTAAAATCCCAGGTTCCGCTCATGCAGCTACATGACCGCATATGCGCCTATCGCAGGTGCGGGAATCCATTGCACCTGCAGCTAACGCATGCACATGCGCCCAGCTGCCCGCTTCTGCGACCATCGCAGGTGCGGGAAAATCTTCGCACCTGCGACTTCTACCTAGCTCGCCCTTGGCCGCTTCTGCGAGCTCGCACCTGCGGTTCCCACTCCGCAAGTGCGATTACACCAACAACAGTTGCACTTCAGCTACCTCTCAAATCCAAAACCAAGTCCGAAAACCTCCCGAATTCCACCCGACGCCCCCGGGACCTCAACCAAACATGCCAACAAGTAATATAACTCAATACGAACTTAGTCAAACCTTTGAATCACTCAAAACAACATCAAAACACCGATTACTCTCGGATTCAAGCCTAAAGAACTTCTAAACTTCCGAATTTTGCAAACGACGCCGAAACCTATAAAACTACGCCCGATTGACCTCAAAATTTTCACACAAGTCCTAAATGACACCACGAACCTACTCCAATTCCCATAAATCAAATCCGACCCCGGTATCAAAATTTCCACTGCAGGAAAAAATCGCCAAAATTCCAACTTTTGCCAATTCAAGCCTAATTCTACTATAGACCTCCAAATCACATGTCAGACGCGCTCCTCAGTCACCTAACAGCGCTAACAGAACCATAAAAATTCAAATCTGAGGCCGTTTACACATAAGTCGACACTCGGACAACTTTTTCAACCTAAGCTTTCAAGTAAGAGACTAAGTGTCTCAGTTCACCCCGAAATCACTCTGGACCTAAACTAAACAACTCAGTAAGACATATAACAACTGAAAACCACAAAAAAGCAGAAAATAGGGAAAACAGGATTATGACTCTGGAAACGACCGGCTGAGTCGTTATATCCTCCCCCTCTTAAACAAACGTTCGTCCTCGAACGGGTCGAGAAACATACCTGGAGCCTCAAATAGGTGTGGATATCTGCTCTGTATCTCCCGCTCGGTCTCCCAAGTGGCCTCCTCCACGGGCTGACCTCTCCACTGCACCTTCACTGAAGTTATGTCCTTTGACCTCAACTTTCGAACTTGTCGCTCCAAAATGGCCACCAGCTCCACATCATAAGTTTAATCACCATCCAACTGAACCGTGTTGAAATCCAAAACATGAGACGGATCGTCGGCGTACTTCTAGAGCATAAAACATGAAATACTATATGCACACTCGACAAGCTAGGTGTAAGGCAAGCTTGTAAGCCACCTCCCCAATCCTCTATAATACCTCAAAAGGCGCAATGAACCGGGGGCTCAACTTAACCATATTCCCAAACCTCATAACACCCTTCATGAGTGATACCTTCAGCAGAACCTTCTCCCCGACCATGTAAGACACATCACGGACCTTCATGTCAGCATAACTCTTTTGCCTAGACTGCGCTGCGTGAAGCCTCTCCTGAATCAATTACACATTGTCTAAAGCATCATGGACCAAGTCTGTACCCAAAAAAGCCTAGCCTCACCCGGCTCAAACCACCCCACTGGAGATCTACAGTGCCTCCCATACAAGGCCTCGTATAGAGCCATCTGAATGCTCGACTGATAACTATTGTTGTATGCAAACTCCATGAGCGGCAGAAACTTGCCCCATGAACCCCCAAAATCAATGACACAAGCGCATAACATGTCCTCCAATATTTGGATAGTGAGCTCGGACTGTCCGTCCGTCCGAGGGTGAAAGGATGTGCTCGACTCAACCTGAGTATCCAACTCTCGCTGCACAACTCTCCAAAACTACTATGTAAATTGAGTGGCTCTGTCTATGATGGAAACTAGGACACCATGAAGGCGGAAAATCTCTCGGATGTAAATCTCAGCCAGCCGTTTTGAAGAATAAGTAGTACCAATTGGATGAAGTGCGCGGACTTGGTTAACTGATCCACAATCACCCATATAGCATTGAACTTCCTCGAAGTGCGTGGGAGCCCAACTACGAAGTCCATGGTGATCCGCTCCCACTTCCACTCTAGGATCTCTAGCCTCTGGAGCAAGACACTCGCTCTCTGATGTTCATACTTCACCTGCTGACAATTGATACACCGAGCTACAAACCCAACTATATTTTTCTTCATCCTCCTCCACCAATAGTGTTGTCTCAAATCCTGGTACATCTTCGCGGCACCCGAATAGATGGAATACCGCGAGTTGTGGGCCTCCTCAAGAATCAACTCCCATAGGCCATCTACATTGGGCAGACATATCCGGCCATGCATCCTCAACACCCCGTCATCACCAATAGTCACATCCCTGGTATCACATCGGTGAACCATGTCCTGGAGAACAAGAAGGCGGGGGTCATCATACTGACGCTCCCTGATACGATCATAAAGAGAAGACCGAGAGGCCACGCAAGCCAATACTCGGCTCGGCTCAAAAATATCCAATCTGACAAACTGACTAGCTAAGGCCTGAACATCCAGTGCCAATAGCCTCTCTGCGGCTGGAAGATATGCTAAGCTACACAAACTCTCCGCCCGACAACTCAAGGCATCGACCACCACATTGACCTTCCCCGGATGGTACAAAATGGTGATATCATAGTCCTTAAGAAACTCCAACCATCTCCGCTGACGCAAGTTAAGATCCTTTTGCTTGAACAGATGCTGCAAAATTCGGTGATCAGTATAAATCTCACAATGAACACCGTACAAATAGTGCCGCCAAATCTTCAAGGCGTGAACAATAGATGCTAACTCAAGATCATGAATAATATTGTTCGTCTCATGGGTCTTCAACTGGCGCGAAGCATAAGCAATCACTCTACCCTCCTGCATCATAACACATCAAATGCCTATCCGCGAGGCATCATAATACACGGTGTAAGAACCAGAAGCTGATGGCAGAAATAGAACTTGAGTCGTGGTCAAAGCAATCTTGAGCCTCTGAAAGCTCTCCTCGCACTCATATGACCACCTGAATGGAGCACCCTTTTCGGTCAATTTGGTCAAGGGCGATGCAATAGATGAGAATCCCTCCACAAAACGATGTTAATAGCCCGCCAAACCAAGAAAGCTCCGAATCTCCGTGGCTGAGGACGGTTTGGGTCAACTCTACACGACCTTTATCTTCTTCGAATCCACTGAATACCCTCATTTGAAACCACGTGTCCCAAGAACGCCACTAAACTAAGCCATAACTCACAGTTGGAGAACTTTGCATAAAGTTTCTCCTTCCTCAATCGTTGTAACACAATCCTCATATGATGGGCATGCTCCTCCTGGCTACGAGAGTACACCAGGATATCATCAATGAATACAATAACGAACGAGTCAAGATAAGATTAAAACACACTGTTAATCAAATGCATGAACGTTGATGGGCGTTGGTCAGCCTAAAGACATCACAAGGAACTCATAATGGCCATATCAGGTCCTGAAAGATGTCTTAAGAATATCTGAGTCCCGATTCTTCAGCTGGTGATACCCTGACTTCAAATCAATCTTAGAGAACACCCTCGCTCCCTGAAGCCGGTCAAATAGATCATCAATATGTGGCAAAGGATACGTGTTCTTGACTGTGACCTTGTTCAACTACCTGTAATCAATGCACATTCTCATAGTACCATCATTCTTCTTTACAAATAGAACCGGTGCACCCCAAGGTGACACGCTAGGCCGAATAAACCCATTTATCAAGGAGTTCCTAAAGTTGTTCCTTCAACTCCGATGGTGCCATACGATATGAGGGAATAGAAATGGGCTGAGTGCCCGGCACCAAATCAATACCGAAGTCAATATCCCTGTCAGGCGGCATGCCTAACGGGTCTGCAGGAAACACATCCGGAAAATAATGCACCACAAGAACGGAATCAATAGCATGGGACTCTGCACTAACATCCCTCACGAAAGTCAAATAGGATAGGCAACCCTTCTCAACCATCAGTTGGGCCTTCAAGTATGAAATCTCTCTACTAGGAACATAGTCCATAGAGTCGCTCCACTCATTCCTCGGCCACACCGGCATTGCCAACATTACGGTTTTAGCGTGAGAATCTAGAACAACATGACATGGATACAACCAATCCATACCCAATATCACATTAATGTCGACCATACTAAGCAGCAAAAGATCTACCCTGGTCTCCAGGCTCCCAATAGTGACCACACATGACTGATATACACGGTCCACAATAATAGTATCACCCAACAGAGTAAATACATGAACAAATAAACTAGAGACTCACAGGGCATATCTAGAAAATGAGCAAAATACGAAGACACATATGAATATGTGGAACCAGGGTCAAACAATACAGAGGAATCTTTGTGGAAAATTGAGACAATACCTATAACCACAACATCTGAAGCCATTGTATTGGTAAAAAAAAGTTTCATACGTATGATAATTCTTGATGACTCAGCCGGTTACGTGGACCAAGGAAAACATGACTGCTGGACATGATTCTATAAAGAGGCGTGGAGCAAAGAGGCACGGCTCAATAAACCTACGGGGTAATCAGCTACGAGAAACTCAACCTGATTGAGACAAGGAAGAGACACAGTTAGAATGAATCCGGACAGAGCTACAGGCAGATTAAGAAATCTTCAATTAATGACCTACACGTTACACAACCTTCACGCAACAGTTACGGTTATTCTTTGTAACGTTACATTAATGTAATAATTAGTCATTAATGTGCCATCACTTCAAGAAATAAACGTTATATTAAGGAAATTCCTATAAGGGAATAAAGTATCACTTGTAAAGTCATCTGAACGACGAATACAATACTCTTTACTTTTTTGTGCATCATATTATTGTCTATTTACTTACTCCTTTTTACTTATTATTATTTCCTTGATTATCAGAAGCCCGTGTTCATTCCTAAAAATAGCTTTAGGTAAAGGATCTAATTCTTTGGTTAAACAAATTGGTTCCGTTACCGGGAATCTGATAATCTTTGTTTGCTTTTCAAAGCGATATCCTCTGAACTATGTCGAACTCCAACGACAATAACCGCAGAGAAATGGGACTTTATCACCTCTTCCATCCCCAAGAGGTTCAAGGGAACAACCCCAAGAGAGATCCAACAACAACAATAATAACAACAACGATAATGATCAAACAGTAGAACAAGATCAGGTAAAGCAAATGATTGCAGAGTATGTGAGCCAAGCTTTGCAAGAATTTGCAAGGGGATTACTAGCGGCATCACCTGCATCACTGACACAACCTCCTAATAACACAATCACCGTGGAAAATCCTCAGTCTGGGTTGGTAAACTCAGCAAGGGATGACACTCCTAACGAATCTCTCGAAGCGAGACCAGGTATGACTAATAACTCCGAATTATAAAATTTACTACTAACCTTGCAGAAACAGGTGAAAGAACAAAACTATCGAATCGGCAAATTCCTGGAGTACCACCTGTTATCAAAGGCATTGATGTTGATAGATATTCTCAACAACCTTGGAAACCGAGCGCAACACCTTTGCCTATACTCAAAAAGTTCAAAATGTCTGATGTCCCTATGTACAATGGAACAACTGACCTACGTGACCACGTGACTGCTTTTACCACTAGAGTAAAAGGCAACGATCTGACAAAACAAGAAATTGAGTCGGTCCTAGTCAAAATATTTGGAGAAACACTTACCAAAGGAGCCCTAACCTGGTACTCTCTTCTCCCTGAAAACTCTATAGATTCTTTTGCTGAACTTGCAGATTCTTTCATAAAAGCACACTCCGGAGCACAAAAGGTCGAGAAAAGAATGGAAGACATATTTAAAATAAAGCAAGGAGATACGGAACTACTCCGTGAATTTGTAGACAGATTCCAACGAGAAAGAATGCAACTACCAAGGGTGCCTAATAACTGGGCAGCCATGGCATTTGCGAGCAATCTAATGACAAAAGCTCAGCAGCCACGAGAAGACTCAAGGAAAGCTTGGGAGAGTTCCCAACTACAACATGGAATGATGTTTATAACAAGTACAATACTAAACTTCGAATAGAGGAAGATACCATTGCTCGTTCAAGGGATGAAGATCATACCAGATCCAGACGTTCCGAATCAGACAGGAAATCAGGTAAAAACAGGTACGATCCTTACATGGGACCCTCGGGACGAGAGACTCGTCCCAGGTTCGAAAATGTTAGGTCAGAATATAGACCATCGAGCAGAGATACGAGCTCGTCCTTATCTAGATCCAGAAAGGATCGAGATGAACGACACAGAGGTAATGCACGAATTGGGGATCACACCTTCAATGTAAGTACCCCTGAACTCGTTTCAATATTAAGAAACATGGGAGATAAGGTTCGATGGCCTAAAGAAATGAGGTCAAACCCAAATAAAAGGAATCCAGATTTCTGGTGCGAATTCAATAATGATCATGGACACAAGACTGCGGATTACAATTTTTTACAAGGTGAAATAGAACAATTATTGAAACATGGCTATTTAATAGAATTGTTTATGATAAAGGTAAGCAGGCATACATGAAGAACAGGCAGGAGCCCCCGAAGCCTCCATCTCCAAAAAGAACCGTCAACGTGATACATGGAGGAGAGGAAGTAAACGGAATAGTTAGCAAAGTAGCCTCGAAAATCACAATTACACACGGAAAGCGGGTTCGAGAAAATCCAGACGCAAATGATATAACCTTTGATGATGCAGATTTTGGCGGACTAATGCTCCCCCACAACGATGCTCTGGTAATATCTTTACTCATTCATGAAACTAACATTAAAAGAGTGTTGATTGATCCAGGTAGTTCAGTTAACATCATCTTGCTAAGAGTCGTTGAAGAAATGCTCCTTGGAAATCAGGTGATCCCAAAGGCACGAGCCATATAAGGGTTTGACAACTCTACTATGATAACCAAAGGAGAAATCGAACTTAGCACTTATGCCGATGGAGTAATTAAAAATACCAAATTCCAAGTCGTTGATACTGACATGGCTTATAACGTAATCATATGAAGGTCCTTGATCCACGACATGAAAGTAGTACTGTCCACCTTACATAAGGTAATTAAATTCCCTTCAGAATGGGGAATCAGACAAATTAGAAGTGATCAACAGACCTCTAGAAATATAAATTATGTGGTGCATTATAACAAAAAAGTAGAGACGGAAGAACCGAAAGATAGGGAAATCTCCCAGACAGATGTTACCGGCCAAAATGGTACGGAAAAAGTTACTGACCGAACATGTACGAAAGAAGTAAGTGTTCAAACAGATACGGAAGGAGATACCCACGAGAAGGTGAATCAAGTCACCACGGAAGATGCATTGAATCACACGGACCTGGACTCCAGATGGGACGTCATCCAAGAACCGGAGGAAGATGAGCACATCAAAACAACTACGGAAGAGCTCGAAACTGTTCCATTGTTTGAACAAAAACCTGAACAAAAAGTGCATATAGGCACGAGGCTGAGCCCCAGTCGAAGAGAAGAAAAGAAAGCAAGGACCATTCAGGAACCAAGTGATTGACGAAGATGTACAAAAACTCTTGAAAATTGGTTCGATACGAGAGGTAACGTACCCTAACTAGCTAGATAACACTGTGGTAGTACCTAAAAAGAATGGAAAATGGAGAGTATGCGTAGATTATACTGACTTAAATAAAGCATTCCCCAAAGATTCGTTCCCATTACAACATATAGATCAAATGATTGATGCCACCGCAGGTCATGAATTGTTAAGCTTTCTAGATGCGTATTCTGGTTATAATCAGAGTAAAATGGATCCCTTAGATGAGGAAAAAACCTCCTTTAATACGAACAGGCGGACTTATTGTTATAAAGTCATGCTTTTTGGCATAAAAAACGCCGGAGCCACCTATCAAAGTCTAGTGACCAAGATGTTACAGGAACATCTGGGAAAAACGATGGAAGTTTACATCGATGACATGTTGGTAAAATCAACACGGGCGGAATACCATTTCCAGCACCTCTCTATTACCTTTGAAATTTTACGCATGTATAATATGAAGCTGAATCTAGAAAAATGCGCTTTTGGCGTAGAATCAGGTAAAGTTTTGGGTTTCCTAGTATCAAACAGGGGAATAGAGGTAAATCCTGCTCAAATTAAAGCTATAGAAGAAATACCTGATATACTAACAAATAAAAAAGAAGTTCAAAGACTAACGAGAAGAATTGCAGCTCTGGGAAGATTTATTTCCAAGTCTTTCGAGAAAAGTTGTAAATTCTTTTCAGTCCTCAGAAAGAAAGATCAATTCGAATGGACTGAAGAATGTCAACATGCTCTCAAATATCTGAAAGCTTATCTATCAAAAACCCCGCTGTTATCAAAGCCGAAGGAAGGGGAGAGGTTGTACGTCTATCTTGTTGTCGTAGAAATTGTTATAAGTGCAGTATTGGTAAGGGAAGATAAAGGTAAACAATCTCCTAGTTATTATGTAAGCAAAACATTACTAGATGCTGAAACCAGATACCCACATCTAGAAAAGTTAGCCTTAGCTTTAATAATGGCATCTAAAAAATTACGACCATATTTTTAATGTCATTCAATCACTGTTGTGACTTCATATCCATTAAGGAATATATTGCATAAACAAGAACTATCAGGAAGATTGGCTAAATGGGCCATATAGTTAAGCGAGCATGATATAATATATCAGCCTAGGACTGCCATAAAGTCTCAAATTTTAGCTGACTATAGTAATAACATTGTCCCTGAAGTGGAAAAAGAGTTACAACTCTTTAACGGTGCTAATCCGGGTCTATGGACCCTATTTACCGATGATTCTTCCAATATAAAAGGTGTCGATTTAGGCATAGTCTTAATATCACCCACGGGTGAAAAGACACGACAAGCTATCAAATGTTATCCTATAACTAACAATGAAGCAGAGTACGAATCTGTTATTGCAGGACTAGAACTGGCACGAGAAATCTCAATCGAGCAAATCACAATAAAAAGTGACTCCCAGCTGGTGGTAAATCAAATACAGGGGACTTACATTGCTCGAGAGACTCGGATGCAACAGTATCTGGAAAAGGCACGAGAACTCGTGAGACAATTCAAAACGTGGAAGGTAATACAAATACCTAGAGAGGAAAATGCAGAAGCAGATGCATTAGCTAACCTCGCAGCAGTCACAGAAGTAACAAACAAAGACAATGCAATTGTTGTTCATCTATTCCATTCAGCGATCGACCAAGATAGAAATGAGGTAACTTTCAACAATTTAACCTGGGATTGGAGAAACGAAATCTTAATTTTTTTGCAGAATGGCACCGTACATGAAGACAAAAAAGCAGCTCAAGCACTTCGCCTCAAAGCTGCACGGTACTGCCTCATTCGCAACTCATTATATCGCAAGATGTTCGGAGGTCCCCTAGCAAAATGCCTCGGACCTAACCAAATGGAGTTTGTGATGAAATCCACGAAGGACACTGTGGAAATCACGCAGGGGCGAGATCCTTGGTAAAAACCCTAATCAGAGCTGGGTACTATTGGCCTAAAATGGAAGAAGAAACTGAGAACTTCATATCCAAATGCGACAGATGTCAAAGGTTTGCCAATAACATGCATCGACCCGCGAAATTATTGCATCCAATAATATCCACATGGCCCTTCATGAAGTGGGGTATGGGCATAGTGGGACCTTTTACCACAACTAAAGGATAGGTACGGTTTTTACTCGTGCTAACCGACTATTTTACAAAATGGGTAGAGGCAGAAGCTTTCAAACAGGTGCGAGAAAAGGAAGTTAAAAGCTTCTTATGGCGAAACATAATATGCCACTTTAGAATACCGAAGGAGATCGTGTGTGATAATGGCCCACAATTCATAGGCTCGCAAATCACGGAATTCTTCGAAAGCTGGCAAATCAAACGGATTACTTCAACGCCATATCACCCTGTGGCTAACGGTCAGGCTGAGTCGACGAATAAAGTCATCATCAACAATCTAAATAAGCAGCTAGAAAAAGCAAAAGGAAATTGGCGTGATGAGTTACCAGCGGTATTATGGGCATACAGAACAACTTCAAAAACAGCCACGGGAGAAACTCCATTCGCACTTATCTATGGCTCAGAAGCCTTAATACCCGTGGAGATTGGCGAACCAAGCATAAGGTTTACAATAGCCACGGAGGATGAAAACAACGATGAGATGAGCATTAATCTGGAATTACTCGAACAAAGAAGAGAAGCCGCATTAATACGGATGGCAACTCAGAAACAAATCATAGAGAGTTATTACAACCGTAAAGCTCGCCTCAGATACTTCAAGATTGGGGACTTTGTTCTTAAAAAAGTCTTTCAATCAACGAAAGAAGTAGGTGCAGGAAAGCTAATTCCAAACTGGGAAGGACCCTACAAAGTCTGAGGCATAGCTGGGAAGGGTGCTTACGAGCTGGAAGCTATGGACGGCAGAATCCTACCAACAAGCTGGAATGCCATCCATTTGAAGAAGTACTACTTCTAAGGAAAAGGAATACCCCCGATCAGGTATCACACATTTGATTTTATTTTGAACATTTAAATTTTACTAACCTTTTTAGATGATAGGCATAAAGCTAACCCATCACCAGATGATGATATTAGACCTGCCAAGACGCGAGGAAGTAATTGAATTCCCGGTCTAGGGTTACACTTTCTGATGGACGTTTTAAAGGGTTAAGCAATCATCATCTAAAAACTATATACCTTCGAGTCCCGTATGTTTTTCCCTTTCAGGAAAAGGACCACAAGGAAGGAATAGTCAAGTGCTCGAGATTCCATTCTTCAAAGCTCAAACACTTGGGGGACTATACAGTATGGAAGGCTAAGGCGAAGCAAAGAAGACTATCAAAAAGTCAAAGCTCGAGCCTAAAGATCCATCTACCCAACAAGTCAAGTGATACGAGCAAAATCGAAAGAGCCAAAGACTCAAATACAAAGCCTAATTCAAAAAACCTTCGAACATGTTCAGGTTGAAAGGCAAAATATTAGCCACGAGGAAGAAATGCACATCTTTGTACTTATTCAAAACTGTTGTAACAAAAACAGTTAGGGGTAAAAGATCATCATCATTGTACTCATTCAAAAACTGTTGATTGAAAACAGTTACGAAATCTTTGTACTCATATAGAAAACTGTTATCAAATAAAACAGTTACGGATGAAAGATCAAAATCCTTGTACTTATTGAAAAATTGTTATCAAATAAAACAGTTACGGATGGAAAAGCATTTCCCTCGTGATTATTGAAAACTGTTATCAACAAAAACAGTTATGGGTAAGAAAACCCCAACTTTTGTAAAAATTGTTACAAACGAAAAACAATTATTATCTTGTATTAACTCAAAAAAACTGTTGTATACGAAAAACAGTTACGAAATACAAGTGTATATCAAATCTGTTAAAAGAAAACAGTTGCAACATGAGTTTTAGACGATAACCAAACACATGTAAAATGTTGTGAAAGTATAAACAAAAACTTTCTTCAGAAACATTCTTAAACATGTGAAAAATTCCTATCACTCTATTGTATTATTACACCATTATGAAGTTGAGACGTCTTCTTCATTAAGTGTCGATAAAAAATGGCCCTCTTTTATAAACAAATGCCTACTACAAAAAGGCACGCATTGTATATGCAACACCGTACCTACTATGAAAAGGTATGAGCAATTTCAGCATACTTATGCAAAAACTCAGAGGTAAAACAAAAACCTCAAAAATCAAGCATGCAAAAGACTTAAAAAGAGTGAAACAAAAACTCAAAGTAAAAAAGTCATACTTGCATATATTAAAGCGACTAAGTAAAAACTAAGTAAAAACTAGTATTAACTAATACTTAGCCGCATATAGTTTTGTACATTGGGGTGCCCCTAAGTTGTCAGTT
>ML261712.1:0-44534 GCA_005239495.1 Nicotiana undulata
CCCCAACCTTGTTGGGTTACTATATTTGACAACAATCGCTTGCACTCTTTTAAGGTGTAAATTAAGCATATCAACATGCTGGGGAAAAGGGGCAGCAAATCACTGAAATGATGGAACGAGATAATAATTGAGTAATTAAATAACAACAAGAATTAACAACTTTGAACAAATAAATAAACAGAAACGGCACGGCATGTCCCCTCGTGCTATAATATCACAAAAACACGACACGGAATGTCCCCTCATGCATAAATATCAGTAACACGGCACAGAATGTCCCCTCGTGCATAAATATACAACATCATGGCACGGAATGTCCCCTCGTGCATAAATAGTCATAACACGGCACGGAATGTCCCCTCGTGCATAAATATCAGTAACACGGCACAGAATGTCCCCTCTGCATAAATAAACAACATCACGACACGAATGTCCCCTCGTGCATAAATAAACAACAACACGGCACGGAATGTCCCCTCGTGCATAAATAAAAAACAACACGACACGGAATGTCCCCTCGTGCGTAAACAAACATAAAAGCAACAATTTGACAAGTAAATCAACAATAAGAAGCCTTAAATGCACAGAAATACTCAACAAGAATACTACCGTCCCAGCAAGGGACACAACTATAACCAATCCTACACAGGTGTATCATTCCACAAAATATTCCTCGACCGATCAACTACTTCACAGTAAACACAACTAAGAATCTCCACCCAATGATTTACCACAAGTTGAAATTTAATCCATAACACGACAATTATCAATGAAAATCAAAGAATTCATTATATTCGACTCACGATCATGCTAAACAATAACATATAGGTACTCGTCACCTCACCTATACATTGAACATGGATTAAACACGTAGCAATTAAGACTCGATACCTATTCACTCAAGCTAAGGTTAGGCCAAACACTTACCTCGACTCCAAGAATCCAAATCAAGCCTCTAGCACCGCTTTTCCTTTCGAACCCGACTCCAAATCAATCGTATCTAGACATAATTGACTCAACAACATCAATAAATGCTAAACAATTCAATTCCAATGCTAAATTATAGAATTCACAACATTCTTCCCATTCCAAAAATTGACCCCGGGCCCCCTTGTTCAAAACGCGAGGTCCGAACCAAAACCCGCGATAACCCATTCCCCCACGAGCCCGAATATAGAATATGTTTCGAAATTTGACCCCAAAACGAAGTCAAATTCCCAAATAATTATAAAGTCCTAACTCTATACAAAACCCCAATTTACTACCTTTAATTTCATGTTTTTAGGCCTAAAATCTAATGGGTGTTAATGAAACTGGAAGAAAACAGGGTTAGAATTACTTACGTAAGAGGTTATGGTGAAGAAATGCTTCAAAAATCGCCTAAGAGGGTTGGAGAAGAAGGGGTTTATGAAAATGGTGGAAAATCCTGTAATGGTTCTGTTTTGGGCATTTAAAAATAGCTGGACGAATTTCTTCTCCGCGTTCGCGGGACCCTGGCTACATTTGCAGAGGCTTGGTTACACAGACCTGTGCGTTCGCGGTTGTGGGGCCGCGTTCGCAAAGGGTATTTTACACCCAGCCCCCAGCTCCACTCCCTAAGATAGTGCGGTCGCGACTTATGCTTATGCGTTCGCACAGTTGCAAATAGACTACCCTCCGCGATCGCATCCTCATGGGTGCGTTCACACTAGCCTAGAACTAACCTGACCCCCAGCCCCACACAACCCTGTGCGTCCGCACTCCCTTGAGTGCGTTTGCATAGGCTAATTTTCATGGACACCAGAAACAAAACAATAGATTTTTAGCCTAAAATCACCCTAATGCCTATCCAAAACTCAACTGAGCCCTCGGGGCTCAAAACCAATTATGCATACAACCTTAAAACATCCTACGGACTTATTCGAGTAATTAAACCACCAACATAACATCAAAAACAACGAATTAAACCCCAAAATCAATGAAATTTCTTAAAACTTCTTTAAACTTCAAATTTTCCATTTTTGATCCGAATCACGTCAAAGGAAGTCCGTTTATTACCAAACTTCACAGATAACACATATAAATCATATTGAACCTATTACAGGCTCTGGAACCATACTATGGCCCCGATTTCACAGGTTTCACATAGAGTTTCATTTTCAAAAACATTATATTTTTCAAAAAATATTTTTCTTTAAAAATTCATTTCTCGGACTTGGGACCTCGGAATTCGATTCCGGGCATACTCCCAAGTCCCATATTTTTCTACGGACCCTCTGGGACGGTCAAATTATGGGTCGGGGTCTGTTTACCAAAAATGTTGACCAAAGCCAACTTTATTCAAATTTTCAACACAAAAATATCCTTTTTATCAGTTTTTCACATAATGGCTTCCCGACTACACGCCCGGGCTGCGAGCGCAAACTGAGGTGAGATATAAGGAGGTTCTCATGACCTCGGAATACAGATTTAGCTAAAATCACACGGGATAACCTTTTGGGTGATTACACTAATTCATAGGTTTGTACACTTTAACTCAATTTCATCCATTTCTAACATCACCCATTATAAAACTAGAGATTTAGGAAGAATTGGGGATTTTTGAAAACTAGAGATATAGACCTCAATTTGAAGCCGGATTCAGAAACTAATTACATAATCGGGTTCGGGAGTGAATGGTTAAATAGGTTTTGGTCCGAACCTTGGGTTTTGACCAAGCGGGGCCGAGGTTATTTTTGACTTTTTTTGAAAAAAAGTATGGATATCCTAAATTTATGCATTGTAATTGATTCCTCTAGAAATATTTGACATTATCTAGTCAATTGTGGTTAGATACAAGTGATTTGGAGGCGAATTCTAGGGGAAAGGCCCTGGTAGAGCTCTGAGTTGAATGCGAAGTGAGGTAACTATTGAGTTTAACCTTGATTTAATTGAATTAGGAACACTCAGACTATGTGCTATGTTAATTTCATGTGTTACAACATATATACGAGGGGATGAGTGCTTATACGCTGCCGAATTACTTATTTCCCTGATTTTCCGTTTTCCATTAATTATCTCCTTTCATGCCTTAGTTGTTATGTGCTTTAAATGCCTCCCATGCTTTATTTACTACTTCTTAATCATTGTTTCTCATGTTAAAAATGTTACACCTTTCCCTTCTTTCATGACTAGTTGTTATTTGCCTAATTTACTTACTTGCACCTTTTAATTGTAATTTTAGACACTTGTCTTGCCGTGTGATATTAAATATGTGAATTCCCTTGTTGGTACAAGGTTTTCCTTTCTTATTCAGCTTCTTATCCATCAATCATAGATGTTCTTGTGATTTGGGTTATTGTTTTGATTGTATTCATTGAATATTTGATACTGATATGGTAGGATCGGGTTGCACGGCGCAATAGTTGAAATAAGGATGGATTGATATGATGGAATAAGGGTGAATTTGTACTGATATGGTAGGATCGCATTGCACGCCGCAATAAGTGAAATAAGGGTGGATTATGATATTGATTTTGTTATATTTTGGGATCAGGTGGCGCGCCAAAATATATATTTATTTATGATTGGTGACATTATTACAGTGGAATAAGGGAGGATTGTGTTGCACGATGAGATCCGGTTGCACGTTCCAACAACCTATGTGTTTCTATTTCCTTGTGGTGTGTTGGTTTTCGGTACTTTTAATACAAAACTGTAAGGATTGGTAATTCTGATCGTTATTATTTTTTCTTCGAGGATTTAGCTATCATCTTCAGTTAACTGCCTAATTTTATTTCCTGTCTTTATTTATACCACGTACATGTTATAGTGTTAGTGACCCGCCTTATCCTCGTTACTGCTGCATCGAGGTTAGGCTCGGTACTTACAGAGTACATGGGGCTGGTTGTACTCATACTACTCTCTCTTATTTTGCAGATTTTGAAGTCGGTCCCAACGATCATTAGCGTGCTCGAGTTGGCTAGCAGTGTGGAGACTTGAGGTATAGCTGCTCCGTGTCCACAACCCCTAGAGTACAATTTTCTTTTTATTAGTTGTGTATTTTCCCTCAGACAGATGAATGTCTTATTCAGACCTTTATTTTTAATACTCTAGTAGCTCGTGCACTTGTGACACCGGGTCCTGGGTTGTATCAGATATTACAATTGTTATGGCTTTCGCACTTTACTTTGGATTATTACAGTTATTTCGGCTTCTTTCTTATCATTTAATTTGAACTGTTGAAAATGGATAAATTATTATAAAGTTGGCTTGCTTAGCAAGTGAAATGTTAGGCGCCATCACGATCCCAAAGGTGAGAATTTCGGACTGTGACATCTCTGTCGTCTTTTTTCTAAATAGTTGTAACGACCCGATCGGTCATTTTGCGTATTAGGACCCCGTTCCCCAAAATGAAACTTCCCATAGAGGCTTCTCGTGAGTTATGACTTGCGGGGACGGGTGGTTTGAGATTTGGAAGGGTTTGGAGTGCTATAGGGACACTTGGTTCCTTAAGGTTGGCCTTTTTGGTCAAGTTTGACTTCAGTCAACATTTTGAGAAAACGACCTCGGAATCGAGTTCCGATAGCTCCAGTATCTTTGCATGATGATTTCAAACTTGGTCGTATGTTCGGAACGAGTTTTTGATTAATCGGGAGCATTTCGGCGCCCAATATGGAAATCAGGATTTTCTTAAGTTTGAAATTTGGTTGGGAACGTGATTTTTATGTTATCAAGGTTTGAACGGAATTCCAAGACAGGGAATAGTTCTGTTATGTCATTTATGTCTAGCCTGCAAAATTTGAAGTCATTTCGAGTAGTATAGGTCGGTTCGGCGCATTGAAATGAATTCTAGAACTTTAAGGTCAAAGTATTGATTCAATTTGGTTTTGGGGTCGAATTTCGAGTTTTGTTGTTGTTTTCACGTTCTCGAAATTCGAGCGAGTCCATATTATGAATACAGACTTGCTAGTGCCTCTGGACGGGCCCTCGAGGGGCTCGGGTGAGTTTTGGACCCCCAGGAGCTACGTTCAAAAAACCAGATTTTTGATGTCTAGTTTCCTTCTTCGCGATCGCGGAAGGGGGCCCGCGTTCGCGGAGAAGGAATTAGGCCGGGCTGCTGAATGATCCACGCGTTCGCAAAATACTCTCTGTGATCGCGGTAGGTTAGGTTTTTGACCTTCGCAATCGCGTTCTTGTCTCCGTATTCGCGATGGGTTGGATCCTTGACTGTCGCGATCGTAACCATGCCTTCGCGTTCGCATAGGTATAGGATGGGAGACCCAATTATTCTTCGCGATCGCAGGTTCCCCACCGCATTCTCGGAGGTCTAGTCAGTTGGCCTTCGCGATCGCGAGCCCCTTTTTGCGTTAGCATAGAAGGGCTCAGGGGGCTTGGGCCATTGGCCTTCGCGATTGCGGGCCCCGCTGGGCAATATATCTTCTTCAAAAACACGGGATTTTTCATTTTTAAACATAGGAGTCCACCATTTGAGAGCTTGGAGAAAGTGTCCCACGACCTAGCTACTGTCAACGTAAGTTATGTTCACTTCAACACTAGTTTAATACATGGATTCAACTTGAATTAACTACTAAATTATGGAAAAATCATGAATTGGGTAGTAAATTTAGCGCTCTTGAGGAAATTAGCAAATTGTCCGTTTAATGCTACAAATTCAAGTAGAAACTACATATTATTGTTCCTTAGGCTATGAGTGAGTGATTCCTCCGAGAATTTTCGAAATTCGAGTGTGCGGGCTCGCGGTTGAATTTTTGGAATTTTTCAAGAATGATGAATTGTGGAAATAAATAGGATAATCTTCCTTCTTTTAAGCATAAGTTGATGTAATTGTACTGTATTTGGCTAGTTGCGAGTCCTCGAGGGTAGAGTACGGAGTTTCGGGCACATCCTTGATCAAAGGGGTAGATTCGACACGAGGTGAGTCTCCTTTCCAACCTTGTAAGAGGGAATTGTCCCCATAGGTGTTCTATTTGCTATGTGTAACTGTTTTGGGGGCTACATACGTAAAAAGTGACGAGAGTTCGTACGTGGAGACTATATTGCTATGTCGGGTAGTTTTAGGGATCACAAGCATGTCTCTATGTGCTTTATACGTAACTTTGGGTGTACTTTGAGTTGCTTGTTATTTCTAAATTGGTATGGAAACGTGGAAAGTTGCACTTAAATTACCAGTTGATTAATCCTTGCTACGAGCATATCCCTACTTATTTCATTACTATTTTGGTATATATACATATGTACGTATAAGAGTCAGCACTCGAGTCGCAGGTAAGATTCGCGATCGAGGGAAGCTTTATGGTAATTGTATATAAGTGTGTCAGCACTCGAGTCGCAGGTATGATTCGCGATCGAGGGGAGCTTTATGATAAATCAGTATACTTGTGTCAGCACTCGAGTCACATGTATGATTCGTGATCGAGGGGAGCTTTAGGCAGTGTTTAGATATTTCCTTACGACTCTGGCCGGTTGTCTTATCCTTGTGTGCGTATGACCATTTGGTTATGTTTCATTTATATTGGCTAGACAGATACTTTGAAAGAGAAGGGAAATGTACATTGTTGCTTATTTTCAGTAGTTACCTGGATTTCTGTACTTGATATGTAATTGTTGCTTACTGTCTTACCTGCCTACTATTTTTCATTATATCCTGTCATATGTTATATTATTGGACCTTAGTGAGTGTCAAGTCGACCTCTCGTCACTACTTCTTCGAGGTTAGACGGGATACTCACTGGGTACATATTTATTTATGTACTCATGTTGCACTTCTGTATTTAACTGTATATATAGGTTCTGAGGCTGGTGCATCTGGTTATCAGACCGGAGCTAGATATTGACCATAGCGGGCCTGACTTCACGGTGAGATGCTTCCCCTGACGATCCTCAGCAGCGCCTTGGAGTTTTCTTTTGTTTATTGTCCCATCTACTTATTTCAGACAGTGGGATTGTATATATATATTTTGTCTCTAGTTCATTAAGTTAGTTGCCCGTGACACTCGTGACACTAGTTCCTGGCACATACGTAGTGGTTATTTTTTTTGGGATTCTGGGATGTATATATATATATGTGCTCGTCTTTGGCTCACGCTTCTTGATAGCTATTTTATCTACCACTGAGTTATGATCTTTAGACATCATGTTTAAACTTGTTAAATTTGGTAAATGTTGAACTATATAATCAAATGAAAAAGGGAACACTTAGTGAAATTTATGTTCGCTTGCCTAACTCCGCAATTGGGCACCATCACGACCTGAGTTTGAATTTTGGGTCGTGACAATAGCTTTAGCCGGGAATTTTTACTACAATTTCGTGGAATTTTTCTAACCAATATGCTTTGAACAGAGGAAAACACAATAAAGCTTAAAGAGAAATTTAATCAAACACGTACAAGACAAAGAGGGTAAATAGCGATGGAAAACTTGGAGAAGAAGAACAACAGAGAGCTTGGTACTAAGCAGAAGCAGAGCAAAGAAATGCAGCGGACACACGTGTCAACACCACAAGAAATGACAAAAATACCCTCATGATGAAGCAGTCATGTGGACTATCACGTACCTAATTATCTTCTCTTATATATTACTTAGTAGGTAGATTCTAACCATGCAGCCATGGCTTAAAAAATTTCTTAACAAGATGTTCAATATTTATTTTTATTTTCTTTTTGAGTTTAATCCCCTAAAAATATTTTTAATAATTTACACTATTTGGTTACCTAAATTATAACTACATATATTTGTTACAAAAAGTGATGAGAAAAGTGATATTAGTCACTTAAAATAGACGGATTACTTGTTATAATATGTTAGAATACGCTTCTAAGTGTAAGAATTTTTTTGCACTGCTTAACTATTTTTTTTTGTTTTCAAATAGGTAAATTTGTCACTGTATACGATCTAAATTGGAGAGCTCGACTTCGAGGACTTAATTGTACCCCGAGCTCAAGTTCAAAAACTTGAAGTGGGAATCAAGTCTGGTTGAGACGTGCGCACCCCGGGAGGAGAAAATCGAAAATCCGGCATTTTCTGCCTCGAGGTAGCACCATTTCGATGATACTCAAGAAAGAGCGGAAATTTCTCAAAGACACGTAGATCAGAGCGTGAATTGTGGGATAAGATTTGTACGAAATAGTACAAATCCGTACTAGGTTGTTATACAATTGTACCAATAGAATTCTTTACCATAATTAAAAATGTACCATATTAGGGTTTTCCCCTCCTATATAAAGGGGATCTCAATCATTTGTAAAGATGATCTGACTACTGGCAATAGAATATTCTATTACTTTTCTCGTTTATTGTGCTCCAAGGATTGTTCTTCATATTTATTTCTCTTACTTTATTGTTCTTACTTTATTACTCTTAACTCACCTCGAGGCCCCCTAGAGTATCGAGCTCGAGATTCCTATTGCTCTAACTACGCTGGTTTGGTTCATTAATTCTTCGGGGACCAATGTGCCACCGCTTAACCCTGGGGTAGCACCAGCCCCTTGCCTAGTTGACATTGGTTCACACATTTCTTTAAACGTCGTCTTGGGCACTGATATTGAGAGAAGTGTGTGCGGAGGGGACCATCCCGATGCCCGAAGGACACAGGATCGAGAAGAAAGAAAAGTCAGTCTACAAGTGATTTTTGAAATGTTGCAAGCACAACAGGTTTCCATCGCTCAGTTGCAAATTCAAATAAAGACTCTGAGGGGGCAGGACCAGAAACCGCTCATCATGTTGAGCCAACCCTGAAGAGGACAAGCAACAATAGGTGGGGAGTTGACCCCACCATTATGAAAATTCTCGAGGAACTCACTAAGAAGATCAAGTCGGGAGAAAAAAGGATTGAGGACAACAATAAGAAGGTGGAAATATACAACTCGAGGGTCGACCAAATACTAGGAGCACCCCCCGTTTTGAAATGATTAGATTCAAAGAAGATTCTGCAAACACCATTCCCCCTGAGTGCGGCCCTGAAGCCCATTCCTAAGAAGTTTCGGATGCCATACATCCCAAAATACAATGGGACCACCGATCCCAATGAGCACATCACCACATACACTTGTGGTATAAAAGGAAATGATTTGGAAGACGGTGAGATCAAGTCTTGTTTGCTAAAAAAATTTGGGGAAACGTTGTCTAAGAGTGCCATGATTTGGTACCATAACCTACCCCCGAAATCTATCAATTCATCTGCCATGTTGGCAGATTCGTTTGTAAAGGCACATGCTGGTGCCATAAAGGTTGCAACAAGGAAGTCACATGTATTCAAAATCAAGCAAAGGGAAAATGAGATGTTTAGGAAGTTTGTATCCCGGTTCTAGTTGGAACGAATGGAGTTACCACCAGTCTCCGATGATTGGGTTGTACAAGCCTTCACTCAGGGGATAATGAACGGAGTTCGATAGCTTCGAGGCAGTTGAAGCAGGCCTTGATCGAATATCTCGTCGTGACTTGGGCGGATGTACATAATAGATACCAGTCAAAGATAAGGGTCGAAGATGACTAGTTGGGAGCCCCCTCGCGCTCGGTTTATCCAAGAATATTGATAGCAAATGAGTTGAGAGATGCGGACAGGGAGCCAAGGTCTAATAAGGAAAGATATAAGCCATACATCGAAGACCGTGTTGATACCCAATGTTTTCACAAATTATTTTTCAAACTCGCATATACGCTTTTTAAAATCACTCTTTATAACGATTGGTATTTTTCCATATTTTTCATATTTTTATCAAATTATTTTCATGTTTATTTAATATTTCATATTCAGTAATTATTCATAAATGGTGTTATAAATTATTTCAAGACATTTATAGCTCAATATATCTTTTTTGTTTCTATTTAATTCCATTAGGATTTAATTATTTAACGAACTAGCCAATACTGGCATTATTTAACTAATTTTAACAATTTTTGCAATAATAGCACAAGTGTACATTTATATCATTTTAAAATCCACAACTGATCATTTCTATATTTTTATAGTAATTAATTATCTTGATTTCACTTATTTGGTTTTAATTTAATTTTATACAATTATTAACTATTTTTATTAATTAATTATCTTATTTAAAGAGGTATTTAACAGCTAGCCACATTTTATTTAAATTCTAGCCCAATTTCAATTCCAACCCACCTAATTAAACCAACCCTATTAACCCAGCCCAACCTTTTAACTCTACCCGGCCACCCCCTTAATTAATCTGACCCGTCGATCAAATTAGATCAACTGCATCTTGTTTCCTAATTTAATTCTAACCTAACCCCCCTTCCGTCTCATTTCCTTCGAGACGATTCCTCTCTCTATATCTCTATCTCTCTCTATGACTCTCTAGAAGTCTCCTTGACTTCATCTTCTCCGACGGTTTCTATTTGTCTTCTTCGGTGGATTCTCACCGGAAACCTGGTTCTCCATTACCTCCTGGCCATCTATTTGCTTCTCACTGGCTCAGTGATACCCTGAGGTCTTCATATGAACCTGAAGTGGTTCACTCACCTCCCTTTGGCCTCATGCCACTTTTCGGCCTTCCCCCGGCTGTTTGAGTAAGTGTTACAGTCTTTCCGGCCTAAACCGGTGCCATCTATGAGGTTTTCCCTCTCCTGTTTGGGTTCTATGAAACCCTAACCCTCTATATTTTAGTTCTTCTTTAAAGAGCTGTCTTATAGCTACAATATTATGAAACTTTTCTATATTTTTCTCTAGAAAATTCCATTTTTAAAAACTTCAAAATTAGGGTTTCTTAACCCTGTTTTCAAAATAATTCTTCTTTTGATTTTTAGCCATCTCTACTGTGTTCGAACGAGTATCTCGTAATTTTCTTGTTGTTTTTATGCTAAAAAAACCCTAATTTTCTAGGTTGTCCTTCATTACGTGACTATGTGTATTCGTTTCTTTCAAAACTATATGTGTGTTCTTTGTGATTCTCGTTTTAATTCGTTGCTATGATTTTTAATCTTCTGCTATTCTATGAATGTTGCTTAGGGTTTCTCTGTTTTGTTCAAAGACTATTGGTTAAACGTTTAATAAGTCTGACCATTTTCCTTATTGATTATTCACGTAATGATTTATACTGATGTTTGTGTAAAATTCCCCAGACCTGTGATATTTTCCTTAAATAGATGATTTTGTGTATTTCCTTTGTAATTCTGTACTAATTTTTGAATGCTTTCCTTACTTATGTGATACTTTCCTTGATTATATTTGATTCCCTGTAATTTTGATTGCATTCGAGATTCCTTTTGACTAATTTTCAGAACTAACACCATACTTTGCTTTATGAATATACTGTTAGTTCAAATTTGCTTAATCATGTACTATATATTTGGCTTTTATTATGTACTATATGATTTCCTTGTCCCTAATTTAATAAAATCAGTCATATAAATTGATTCCTTTTCCTTATTTAGCCATGATTGCACTGTTTGAACTTGACTCCCTAATTGAAGGAGTCCAGTGTCTTAAGTGATACTAATTGGTTATTATTTCCATAGTTATGCACTCTTTGCCTTATGTCACTACTCGTTTTCAACACTCTATATACTTTGTCCTCTTCTTTGCATAACACACTGATATCACACACAAACAAAGTGAGTACATTGCTCTGAACCTTCTTTGTTTCAATACACATCTTTTCTTGCTCTTTACACCAATTGTTGACTACTCAGTCGGGTCAAACCAAGACTGAGTAATCCTTGTTTCTCTCTTGTTCTGCAAACTAATGTCCTACTGCTGCTCTCTTGTTCTGCATACTAATGTTGTTGCTCTATCTCTTTGCACTTTTCTATTCTATATCACTCGACTGGTATGTTTCTGATTTAATTTTACAGTGTCTCCGCACAATATGTTTCAGTTCATGATTATGTACTTGTTGTTCCTTTTGTGTTTTATTCTATGGTTCTATTGCCTACCATGTAATTAGCATGACTCTATAATGTCCTTTCTCTTTGTTAGTCTAATAAGTATTCTGTTTTCCCCATGTGAGTCTCTCGAACTGTTTGAGTCTTGTGTAATTAGCATGTCCCTGCTATTTCTCCTTTCCTCTTAGTCTAATGTGTCTCATGTTTTCTCCTGTGTGACTCTGTGTGAGACTTATGTAACTAGTATGCTTATTTGTCTGTGGGTTAATGTTTCTTATCTCAACATGACCAGTGTTACATGCTTTCATCCCCTATTTAGCCTCTCATGCTGCAACCTGTGTCCCTTCACCTGATTTCTAAATGCTATATATTTCTGATTCTGTTAATCTATGATGCTCTGTGACAACTATGTGCTAACTATTTGAATATGTAACCCTATTTTACTGCTGACATGTGAATTAATTGTCCCCAACTCCCTGTTCTTGTTTGTGTTTGTTTTCTTGAACTCTCTATCTGCTAGATTGGGTTGCATGCTTCTCCCTCTTTGCAAACTGTTTTTACAAAACTCTTCATTAATCTCTGAAGTTATTTTCGAAAACTTTTGTTTCAGAACTACTCTTTCAAACTCAACACTCCTTTAAACTACACGCACCTCCCACTACTCTTAGACTTTAGGTTCAGCCCCATTCGTGTGAGCACTGCCTTGGGGACCTCTGAGTACCCATTGAACTCTGACACAGAAGGCTGGCATTCCACACTGCACTTACTTATTCCTGGCTAGGGTACCTGGGTGTGAGCGCTGACCAGGATCCTCTGAGGTCCTTAGAGACTATTGGTCATGGCATATGGCAAGTTGGATCTGGTGCTTGGGCCTACTGTTAGGCTCCCTATAGTGTAACTTCTTCATTTTTTATTTCATTTGTGTAATTCATGCAATGCTGGTCTGTAATAATTAATTGTAAAAATAACTCCGGGGTTGGATAGTAAAAAGGGTAGAATTATGCATGCTTAGTATAACGCTGGGTAGAAACCATGTTTAGGATTTACTTTACCTCCGTGTGCAATATAAATCCTGCTTAAGGCATATCTGCATTAGAAATCATGCTCTTAGGTATATTTATGTTTGCATATCATCACGTTCATGCTCATTTAGATAATCATGTTAGACAATCATGTAACATACTGATATAACTGCTGCCTCATTTAGAAAATTCTTTTCGTAGTTAGAATAATTCTAAACGGCTGTCTCAATAATGCTGCCTCTGCATGTTCAAAACTCACATCCAGTTATCCTGTTCTTAGGTGCATAATAACAATCAATTATCAATATTTGCATTAGATACCATGTTACCTTAGGAATTTACTTTCAGCATGCCTATATTTCAAGTCTTGTGTTAAGTACATTGTCGAGGACTTCAAGAAAGCATGCAGTAGGTTCAATAATTTAACGAAGTCACGCCCCTGTATCGTCTGTGTAGCTAATAATCTTGCTAAAAATATTTCAATGGTTGAAAAACGTTTTCTGCATTCAAAATCAAATCTGGTAGCATACTTAACATCCTGCCTGCATTTTTAGATACCATGCCTATAGGACTTGCATCTTCCATCACCTACTCACTAAAACCAAGTCTAAAGGATGTGCATTCCGCCTATTTCTTAAAACAACAATTAGCATGTTTCAGACTCCTAGGCAAACCTTAGGAACAATATTTGATGAAACTAGAGGTTAACTTTTGTATACTGCTTGCTAACTACAGTGGTTTTAAAATCAGTCATGCATCTCTTCTAAAATTCATTAAATCCCTCTGTTTGCTACTGTATTCACACCTAGAATTCCATCTTTAGGTTCTGAAATCTGAGACTTCGTTGCGTTTGAGACGTGCTATTTACGTGCCTTATCTGTGCAGGGATATATGAGCCATGTATCTTTGTATGTGCATCCCCGTGTTTGTATGTCCTAACTGTTGCTTTACTTGTCGCTTAAAATTTTACCCTTTTAAACCTAGGGGTTCAACCTAGTACTGGCCTTGTAGGAATAGTAGTCCTAAACACCCTCCAGGACTGATAGGAAGGGACGAATATTAGCACGCAATAAGCTTCGTGACCAACACACGCGTTTTAAATACCTTAGCGGGGTGGGAAGGGTAGAATACGGATATGATGACCGGTGCGCTAATACCACGTGTAGCTCTGTCTATCGGGTATTTCATTGATGTGATACGTATTATCTCAAACCTAGGACATTCCTTTTAAATATTTTACATTCATCTTTTCCAACTTTTATAAAGACTTCTAGATTTGTTTGAAATCCCCTCTTACGTGAGCCTTGTTTGCTACTTGTTTATCGTCCAAAATTCACGAAACTATTTGGCTAGGACCCACAGTTGTGGATCTTGAGGGGTACCTAACACCTTCCCCTTAGGATAACTTCAAGCCCTTACCTAATCTCTGGTAATGCAAACTAGTCTATGAGTTAATTACTCAAGGTGCCCTAACACACCACAAAAATCGTTAGGTGGCGACTCTTCATAAAAATGCTTTCTTTAAGGAGTTGTCCAAAATGTCATAAACCCGATCTCTCTGCTCCTGACCCGTGCGAGGAAAAGGGGGCGCGACAGCATGGCGACTCTGTTGGGGATCTTCCCTAGGCTTATACCATTACAAATTGTTTCGTGAACTGGACCTCTAATTTTGTCTTAAATGTTTGCACCCTTTTCTATTCCCCGTTGTATGCTATTAACTATTTAATTTTTTCAAGTATTTATTTCACCTGAACAAAACTGACATGTCTTTTTGTTTTCTTTTTGTAATCGCTTTCAATTATAACTTTTGTATTTCCTTTCTTTACCGCTTTCCTCAACGTGCAAATACATGCATACTTGTTTAAATGCTATTTACTGCATATCATGCTCTGCATTCATATTCCACTCGTTCCAAACAAAGTCCTATAGCAACGCTTACAATGAGTGGTTGCACTATATCTATATTACTACCCTCTAAATTCGGAAAGGCGTATTTGCGGTAAAACTAGTCGATCAGCGGTGCAGTCGACAGTTCCGTGCCTTCCCCCTTGAGTTGTTCGCTTAAGGTTACTGGTCTAAAACCCCATAGAAACCTTACTCTACTGTAATGCTGCATGCATCATGGTCAAACTTAGCAAGGCTAACGTGTTGTCCGCACAATAACCTTTAAGATAGCATTGTCCAAAGTCCCTTGGGTTTACCTGGAACCCAAACGGATACTCTCACGTTCTGTGCATTTATTTGGAGAACTAAATGCTCATGCTAATTATTGATGTTAAATAGTCGAGTCTAGTGGGGGTAAGGGCCTACCCCTGTTTGTTTTGAAGAAATGAGGCACGAAATCCCCAGATTCGGCATGGTCGCCAATATCCACCCCAAATTGCTAAATTGGTGGGAGGATCTTCACTCCAGTGACAAAATACTCGTCAGGAAACACTTGGGCAATCTTCCCTCACTTTTGGATATCCAGCCCAATAAGATGATGATAGAGGCTGCTACTTTGTTTTGGGATTGTGATCGGTCAGTATTCCGCTTCGGGAACAATGAAATGACGCCAGTGTTAGAAGAGATAGGAGGGTTGTCCGGTTTAACTTGGGAGTCTCTAGGGTTGTTGATGCCTGAAAACCGCACAGGCCGGGGTTTCCTCAAAATGTTGGGTCTGAAGAAAAATCCAGACTTGGTATGTCTAAATGACTCGTACATCCCCTTTTATTACTTGTACGAGAGGTACGGTCACAGCAAGTCATACCGCACCTACCAAGATGAGTTCACACTTACTTCTCTGGGGAATATCCACCACCGGGTGTTTGCTTCCATAATTTGCTTCTTGGGGTTGATGGTTTTCCCGACAAAGAAGGAAAGGATCCACACTAGGTTGGCCATGGTCGCTAAGACACTGATGGAAGGAATGGACGGGCAAGACTCCAGTATGGTGCCGATGATCATTGCAGACATATACCGCGCCATAGAAATGTGTCAACAAGGGGCGAAGCATTTTGGGGATTGCAAACTATTACTCCAACTCTGGCTCACTGAACATCTACAAAAGGGCGACTACCGACAAGACATCCATAGGAGAATTTGGGATGATCATATCGCTTTCCATCATCCAAAGCGTATGAACTACATTCCCGACATGTTCGCTCAGCCGTAAAACGCCAACGGATGGGTTGAGTTACTGGGAAATTTGACCAAGGATCAGATTCAGTGGATGTTCGAATGGTTCCCGACAGACGAGTTCATCATCCGGTCTCGAAACGCATCATTTCTGATATTGATTGGTCTGAGGGGGACATTCCCTTACGTCCCGCTCCGAGTTATGAGACAAGCAGGAAGGAAGTAGGTTATACCAAGGGTTGAGAAAATGAGTCATCTCCGAGAAGACTTCCAGAATGACAACAGCCCTCATAAGTGCCAAGCTCAACATCTGTGGCATTGCAAGATCAGGCTTGAGAAGGACACCATTGAACCGGACACGTGTCATGCCGGTTATAATCACTACTATCTGGGCTGGTTAGAAGAAAACTTGGATGGTCAGATTGAGCCAGGGTTTGTTCGAGGTCACAGGATCATAGACGAAAGGGCCGAAGCAAGGACTAGCTTCAACAAGCTGTGCAAGAGGCTCCGTGAGTGCGAAGACGATCATCACAAAATACACGAGTCCAACAAAAATCGTATAGAGGAATAGAAGGACCTAGTTGTCACCTCCACCAAGCGGCTGGCATACTTAGAGCGAGGCATAGTCGATTTGGAGGAAAAGTTCATCAAAAGGATCGAGACCTGTCAGAAAGCTGAGGGAGCCGAGGGAGGACTTCTAGCCAGAACTTATTTACTGTTGGGACTCCACGAGTTGGGGATGCTGATCAAGGAAAGCAGGGATGTCGAATCTGGGGAAGGTTCTTCTGGGACCAAGTAGATAGGGGTGTCTTTTATTTTCGTCTTCTTTGATGTAATAAGGCCATTGGCCACTAGTGACTTTATTTTCGCATGTTTTTAGATTCGTCTATTTTCTTATCAATAAAATGAGGCATTTAGCACTTTATGTTCTCCAAATCAATTTGTCTCTAGGCCTACCTCGAGCACAAGATGTTCCCAACTTAGGATGCGCTTTACATTTTCGCACTACTATTTTAAATGTTGCAATATTTTATGATCCCCACTAACTTTGTTACCTTTTGTTTTTGTTTCCTTTATTTATTATTCGCTCCCTAAAGATTAGTTCGTGCATTCTGGCATCGTCCGCCTACCGCACAAGATCAAAGGGCCCTCCTCCTACTCCTTCTCCTAGTCCTCCCAAAGGCAAAAACAAGGGTAAAAGTAAGATGGCAGAGGCAAGCGGCACCAGAAAAGACAACATGTGTGAACAGGTTGAGACTGTTGATGGTCGGGGTATTCAGGTTTTGCACGAGAATATGTCACCACTAGAAACGAAACTGTTGAAGTTAAAGAGGAACTCGACCAAGTCCGAAATCTGGCTAACTTGTCATTTTCCCTCAATGTCCCAGACGTCCATTTTCCAAATGCTCCAAATCCCACTCTCCCACAAAATATCCCTAAACAACAAAATCACCCCGCACTTCATCCGAAGGACCAAACTTCTCCAGCACAATGCAATTCTTCTCACCACAACACTCCACCTCCTCAGTATCAAACACAAGACCACTTCTAGGCCTACAACAATCCCATCTATGTGGAGGTCGTGACTCATTCCACTCAACATGCTTCCCATACCCCTGAGTCTGACGAAAAGGATAGGCTCATCAAGAATCTGGCTGAGGAACTCAATAAGCTGACTAACCGAGTTGAGGGCGTCGAATGAGCTAAGGGGATCAAGGATTTGAACTATGAAGATCTTTGCATACAACCCGACGTCGAACTGCCTGAGGGGTACAAACCTCCAAAGTTCGAGATGTTCGATGGTACTGGAGATCCAAGAGTCCATCTGAGGACTTACTGTGACAAACTAGTTGGCGTTGGGAAAGATGAAAGAATCTGCATGAAGCTATTCATGAGGAGCTTAAAGGGAGATGCACTGTCCTGGTACATCAGCCAGGACCCCAAGAAATGGTCCAATTTGGTAAGTATGGCAACGAATTTCATGGACCGGTTCAGGTTCAACACAGAGAACGCACCGGATGTATTCTACATCCAAAATCTAAAGAAGAAACCCACAGAGACCTTTCGCGAGTATGCTACTCGTTGGAGGTCAGAAGATGCCAAGGTCAGACCAGCTCTAGAGGAGGAACAAAGGAATAAGTTCTTTGTTCGGGCTCAGGATCCTCAGTATTATGAACGACTAATGATTGTAGAAGGTTACAAGTTCTCTGACATCATCAAGTTGGGGGAACGGATCGAGGAAGGCATCAAAAACGGTATGGTTACGAACTTTGAGGCTTTGCAGGCCACTAATAAAGCTCTACAATCCGGTGGTGTGTCTAGAAAGAAGGACGTGGGAGCCGTAATGGTTGCACAGCAAGCCAAATCCCCACCTAAATACCAAGTCTATCCAGCACCTCCGTTCACCTATCAGCCAGCTTCGAATTACCAAGCACCCTCCTCTTCATACCAAGCTCAACCACCCACATATCAAGCTCCACCACCCACATATCAGCCTACCTCACCCAGATATCCACAACCCGCTCCCATCTACAACGCCTATAATTCCCAACCATCTCATTACCAATCACCTCCTACCCGTCAAAACATCCCGAAACCTCATCCTAACTTTGATCGCCGCCCTCCAAAACAATACACCGCCATAGCCGAGCCCATTGACCTGTTGTATGAAAAACTCAAAGCTACTGGTTATGTCACACCTATTCTTGCTGCCGCCCCTGAGAACCCTTCTCAGTGGGTTAACCCGAACAAATCCTGTGCATACAATTTTGGCATGAAGGGACACACCATCAAGGAATGTCGCTCCTTTAAGGACAAGATACAGACTCTTATTGATAACAAAATTATTGTTGCCAAGGACCCCATTCTGAATGTCCGCAATAACCTTCTACTAGACCATAAAGGCGGTGGTGTCCATATGATTTAGGTAGATGATGATTGGGATCCCGAGGGGTCAATTGGGTTGATTGTAGAGGGTGATGATCCAAAGAAACCTACAGTTAACCTCAACCCGATTGTAGTTCAGATGCAGCCATCCGAGGATTGCGAGGTAAACATGTCCATCCCACTTGAGTTCGAATCAGGACCGCCCGCAAAGGAGAAGGCCCCTGTGCCAATTGAAGTCGAGTTTGAATCTCCACTTGAGGTTTCAATCCGGCCGCCTGTAACATATACTACAATGGATGTAAGGATGGTCATGCCTATTCCGATGGCAATGTCAACGACACCACCCTTCTACTCAAATGCCATCCCTTGGGATTACACAGTCGAGGCAAGAAAGAAGGGTAAGAATAGATACGAGGAAGCCATTGCAGCACAGGGAATGACAAGAACTGGTAGAGTCTATACCCCTGAACATTGGGCCGAGTCAAGCAAGCAGGCCGCCAATCGTCCTCCCATTATTGAGACAGGTTCGGATGATCTTTGGAGGAAGATACAGACTAAGGAGTATTTGGTCCTCGACCAACTGAACAAGGCACCAGCGCAAATATCCATCCTCTCCTTATTACAGAATTCTGAGATGCACAGGAGTGCTTTGTTGAAAGTGCTGAGTGAAGCATATGTGTCGAACAACATCACCAGTGGAGAGATGGCCAACATGGTAGGCCAAGTACTAGAAAGCCACAAAACAACCTTCCATGAAGATGAGTTGTCGCTTGAGGGATTGGGACATAACAAAGCATAGCACATCACTGTGTAATGTGAAGACCACTTCATTACAAGGATCCTGATCGATGGAGGTTCCAGCCTCAGCATTTGTCCACTGATCACACTCAAGAAGTTGGGTAAGGGGCTACACGAGATAAAAGAAGGAGCAATCAATGTAAAGGCCTTCGACGGTTCGCAGAGATCTACCATAGGAGAAATTAGTTTATGCCTACAAATGGGACCGACTTTGTTCGACGTAGACTTTCAGGTGATAGATATCCCAGCGTCTTACAATTTGTTGCTAGGACGACCCTGGATCCATGCCGATGGAGCTGTGGCATCAACACTGCATCAGGCAGTAAAGTTCGAGTGGAATCATCAGGAAGTAATCATCCATGGCGTCGGCAGTAACCCTATCTACAGTCGCCAGACCATTCCTTTGATTGATGGAAGAAGAAAGCTAGGTGGAGGAACTTACCACCATATCGAGCAAGTCAATGCTAGCGACAAGGATAAGTGGTGGGATAGTAGGATTGAGATCATCTTGAACTGGAAGATATACGAGCCAGGCAAAGGGTTCGGTAAGAATCTCAAAGGGATCACGAAGCCTATAAAGCTCAAGGAACACGGCACTACTTTCGGTCTGAGATACGAGTACACATGGCAAGAATTCAGAACCTGGTCGCCACCATGGCGCGGCCCCTACTATCTTTGGGAGCAGCCAATACCCCATTTGGAACAGACCTTCAAGCATGCTGATATCATCTACGGGACAGACGAAGAGGAAGCACTGGCAGGGATGAGGAACTTGTTTTTAGACAACGAGGACATGGATTGCTGTGTTGTTTTTGAAGAGGAGGGGGAGGAAGGCCCTTCCATACAGGAAATAAGCAAGGGATCTTACCTCAAGAACTGGTCTGTCCGGACGACCAAAGCCCACCGAGCCTCGAGGTAGCAAGGCTAAGAACAAGCACTATTTACCGTTTATTTATTAAATGAATTTTCTTCCTTTCCGCATTTTCAATTACTGCAATAAGAGCTCCAATGTTCAAAAATAATTATTCAATTTATCAAAGCATTTCCAGTTTCTTTATAAATATTATATTTATTTGTTACTGTTTTCTCCCATTACTTTATCTATACAGCATTACTATTACTTGTCTTGATGAACTGATGACTGTGAAGTGCAGCGAGACAACGCAGCAAACAGACTCTGATTCAGATGAAGATGATATACCCGAGGAGATTGTTAAAGAGGTAGAGAACTTTGAGAACAGACCTAAGTCCAACTTGGATGAGACTGAGGTAATCAACTTGGGAGATTCGGAGAACGTCAAAGAAACACGCATCATCATTCATTTGTCGCCGTCAGAAAAGAAAGAATATACAGAGTTTCTAAGGGAATATGAGGACATATTCGCCTGGTCATATGATGACATGACTGGCCTTAGTACATCCATTGTGGCCCACAAGCTTCCAACCAATCCAACATACCCGCCGGTAAAGCAAAAGCTCATGAAATTCAAGCCAGACATGAGTTTGAAAATCAAAGAAGAGGTCACCAAGCAGATCAACACCAAGGTTCTCCGAGTGGTTGAGTACCCAACATGGTTAGCCAACATTGTGCATGTACCGAAGAAAGACGGGAAGGTCAGAGTCTGTGTCGACTATCGGGATCTTAACCGGGCTAGTCCAAAAGACGACTTCCCCTTGCCGAATATACACATTTTAATTGACAACTGGGCTAAGCATGAGTTACAGTCGTTCGTAGATTGCTTCGCTGGGTATCATCATATTTGGATGGATGAAGAAGATACTAAGACAATGGCGTTTATTACGCTGTGGGGAGTGTATTGTTATAAGATGATGTCGTTCGGTCTAAAGAATGTTGGGCCAACCTACATGAGGGCTATGACTATTATATTCCATGACATGATTCACAAAGAGATTGAGGTATATGTGGACGACGTCATTATCAAATCAAGGAAAGTTGCTGATCACATGGAAGATTTAAGGAAGTTCTTCAACGGGTTAAGAAAATATAATCTGAAACTGAACCTTGCAAAGTGTGCATTCGGGGTTCCTAGTGGGAAGCTGCTGGGATTCATCGTAAGCCGCCAAGGAATAGAGTTGGATCCATTAAAGGTCAAATCCATTCAGGAATTACCACCACTAAAGAACATTAAGGATGTTATTAGTTTCCTGGGGAGGGTTAATTACATCAACCAGTTCATAGCACAGTCCACCGTCATTTGTGAACCAATCTTCAAGATGTTGAAGAAGGACGCCGCAACTAAGTGGACCGAGGATTGTCAAAGGGCTTTCAATAGAATCAAAGAATATTTGTCAACACCTCCAGTCGTGGTACCACCTGAGCCAGGTAGACCTCTTTTACTCTACATTGCTGTGTGAGACAAAGCTTTCGGTTGCGTTCTTGGGCAGCATGATGAGACAGGGAGGAAAGAGCAAGCCATCTACTATCTCAGCAAGAAATTCACACCCTACAAGGCCCGGTATTCTTTACTGGAGCTCACCTACTGTGCTTTGACTTGGGTCGCACAGAAGCTGAGGCACTACTTCTGTGCCTACACAACATACCTCATATCAAGGATGGATCCACTAAAGTACATCTTTCAGAAGCCTATGCCCACTAGCAAGCTAGCCAAGTGGCAAATCCTGTTGAGTGAGTTCGACATTATTCACATAACTCAAAAGGCGGTCAAGGGACATGCATTAGCAAATCATCTTGCTGAAAACCCTGTGGACGGAGAATACAAACCCCTGAAAACGTATTTTGCCGATTAAGAGGTGTCGTTCGTAGGAGAGTACATTGCAGAATCCTACGATGGTTGGAGGATGTTTTTCGATAGAGCAGAAAACTTCAAAGGCATTGGTGTTGGAGCAGTCTTAATATCTCGAACTGGTCAGCACTATCTGGTATCCACCAAACTCAGATTCCCCTGCACCAACAACATGGCTGAGTATGAGGCCTGCATCCTAGGGCTCAATATGGCCATTGACATGAATGTCCAGGAGCTATTAGTGATCGGCGATTCTGACCTATTCGTACACCAGGTAGAAGGAGAATAGGCAACCAAAAATTCCAAGATATTACCATATTTGCATAACATTCAGGAGCTGAGAAAGAGGTTCACTAAGATAGAGTTCCGGCATGTCCACTGAATCCAATATGAGTTCGTCGATGCATTGACTACCCTGTCATCTATGATCCAGCATCCAGACAAGACTTTCATAGATCCCATTCCGGTGGAAATACACAAGCAGCCGGCCTACTGTGCCCATGTTGAAGAGGAAGCAGACGGAAAACCTTGGTTTCATGACATCAAGGAATATTCGGCGAAAGGAGAATATCCAGAGCTTGCAAATGCCACTCAGAAGCGCACACTTCGGAGATTGTCTAACAATTTCTTTCACCGCAGAGGAATCCCGTATATGAGGACTCCTGATTTGGGGTTTTTAAGGTGCGTCGACGCCAAAGAAGCATCAAAATTATTAGAGGAAATTCATGTTGGGACCTGCGGCCCACATATGAATAGTTTCGTTCTAGCGAAGAAAATACTTCGAGCTGGTAACTTCTGGATGACCATGGAAACAGACTGCATCCAGTATGTCCGGAAATGCCACCGCTGTCAGATACATGGAGATATGATAAAGGTACCTCCGAGTGAGCTTAATGCAACAAGTTCACCATGGCCGTTCGCCACCTGGGGCATGGACGTCATTGGACCAATCGAGCATGCCGCTTCCAACGGACATAGGTTTATTCTGGTTTCCATTGATAATATTACTAAATGGGTCGAAGCAGCCTCCTACAAGGTAGTTACCAAGAAAGTTGTGGCCGATTTTGTCCGCGAACGCGTTGTTTGTCGGTTCGGAGCTCCAGAGTCATTCATCACCGATAATTGTTCCAATATCAATAGTGACTTGATGAAAGCTATGTGTGAAACTTTCAAGATCAAACACAAGAATTCCACAGCATACAGGCCTCAGATCAACAGAGCCGTTGAGGCTGTCAACAAGAGCATCAAGAAGATACTAAGGAAGATGATAGAAAGGCACAAGCAATGGCATGAGAAGCTATCGTTACCCTTACTAGGATATCGCACCACGGTCCGCATATCAACCGGGGCAACTCCCTATATGCTGGTCTATGGTACATAGGCTGTCAACCCCGCCGAAGTCAAAATTCCATCTGAGAATTATAAAAAAAGCCAAGCTCAGCGACACAGAATGGGTAAGAAGTCGTTATGAGCAACTAGCCCTCGTAGACGGAAAAAGAATGAATGCAGTTTGTCATGGTCAGCTATACCAGAACAGAATATCCAGAGCCTTCAACAAGAAAGTCAAGCCGAGACGATTCACACCGGGGCAACTGGTGTTAAAGAAGATCTTTCCACATCAATACGAAGCCAAAGGGAAATTCTCTCCCAACTGGCAAGGCCCGTACATGGTTCACCGAGTGATGATAGGAGGAGCACTTATACTTGCAAAAATGGATGGAGAAATTTGGCCAAAACCAATCAACTCAGACGCAGTCAAGCGCTACTATGTGTAACTCTTTATGCTTTTACCAATATTGTAAATTGAACTATGCCTGACATAATTCCCGTTTAAGAGGGGATACGTAGGCAGCTCTATGGGTTCGCTCATATTCTAATAAAAATCTCATCCCCCCCCCCCCACGAATGGAAACTAGGGTAGAATTTTGAGGAGGACCCTCAAAATTCTGAAGCAAGTTCAGCCAATCGACGCACGAGCAACAGCCAGAAGTATTCACCCATCAAACTGGGGCAGAATTTTGAGAAGGACCCTCAAAAATTCCGTGGCAGGAAAGGTTGCAATGTCTCAAACCGCGTCATGGTCGTCGGTTCATCTAAAGAAAATCATTTTAGATTATATGCTTATATCGTATCTTTATAAAATCATGCATGTTTATTTCTTGAAACAACTTGTTTAGCAAACGCTACCCCTATGATACAAACGATGTTATCATCCTCTAGCAGACAAGTCAAGCCAAGCCAGCGGAGATACGAACTAACCTTCCCTTTGCAAAACTCACGATATTTCTTTGGATGCAGGCTAGAAGATGGCAAAAGCCCCAAAACATATTATCCTCTTGAAGGACGTATATTGCTCAAAGACACGTTTCTCAAACCCGTCGCACATGACAACATTTATCATCGTCACAAATGACACTTCATTCACAATAATCATATCGCCGCAATTCATCACCAGCTAAGAACTCTTACTATCATTTTATTTCCTGCATAAGGCTACTATTCTGCCTTCCGAGGTACCACGCTACCTCCCTCTGCATTTTATCTCTTGCCTTGCATAAGGCTACTATTCTGCCTTTCGAGGTTCCATGCTACCTCCCTTTGCATTTTATTCCCTGCATTGCATAAGGCTACCATTCTGCTTTTCGAGGTTCCACGCTACCTCCCTTTGCATTTTATTTCCTGCATTGCATAAGGCTACCATTCTGCCTTCCGAGGTTTCATGCTACCTACCTCTGCATTTTATTCCTTGCATTGCATAAGGCTACCATTCTTCCGTCCGAAGTTCAACGCTACCTCCCTCTACATTTTATTCCCTGCATTGAATAAGGCTACCATTCTGCCTTCCGAAATTCCACGCTACCTCCATCTGCATTTATTTCTTGCATAAGGCTACCATTCTGCCTTCCGAGGTTAAACGCTGCCTCCCATTTACTTTTCAAAGCGACTCCTGTCTATGCCGTTACTTACTTCGCTTCCTTTCGGGCTAGGCTCTTCCCTTTTACATTCGCAAGACTAAACTCTATCTTGTTAGCATCATACTACTACATCTTCATGGGTTGAAATATCGCCAACCTATCCAAAGGCGACATCGTTCGGAGGCACCATCTTCCTGGCCCGAGAACACCATTTCATGGCCTGAGGATCTCTTTTATCAGTTTGCATATCATTATTCAAAGGCATCATGGTTCGGAGGCACCATCCTCATGGCCCGAGAACATCATTTCATAGCCTGCAAATCCCACATCAAGCGATTCATGGCCCGGGATATCATGGTCTAAGGACATCATCCTCAATCGTCCAAGGACAACATTCATAGTCCAACGGGAACTTGCATCATGCTTAAATTATGCACAATATATGCTTGTTATTCATTTTTAGGTAAACCGACTAGGGACAGCAAGCCAGGCAGGAGCGGACCACTCCAGTTATCATAACTTCCCCGTAAGCCATTTTGTTCACCTTACCTTGCACCTTGCGTCCGTTCTTGTAAAGCGTCACCGGTAAACTTCGTCGGTGATTCCTGAACTACATACGGCCTGATTCTTGTAAAACCAGGGATATTCTGGCAGCTCAAAAGCTAGGGTGCGGCCTAAATCTCTTATACAATTCCCAATTAGTCAAAATTGGCCATCATATCTTTACCCGACAACTCTTTCATCCTTCCCGGGTAAAGAGGGGAAGTTGTTGATACCCAATTTTTCCTCAAATTATTTTTCAAACTCACATATACGCTTTCAAAATCACTCTTTATAACGATTGGTATTTTTCCATATTTTTATCAAATTATTTTCATGTTTATTTAATATTTCATATTCAATAATTGTTCATAAATGGTGTTATAAATGATTTCAAGACATTTCTAGCTCAATATATCTTTTTTATTTCTATTTAATTCTATTAGAATTTAATTATTTCACAAACTAGCCAATACTGGCATTATTTAACTAATTTTAATAATTTTTTCAATAATAGCACAAGTGTACATTTATATCATTTTAAAATCCACAACTAATCATTTCTATATTTTTATAGTAGTTAATTATCTTGATTTCATTTATATGGTTTTAATTTCATTTTATAAAATTATTAACTATTTTTATTAATTAATTATCTTATTTAAAGAGGTATTTAATAACTAGCCAAATTTTATTTAAATTCTAGCCCAATTTCAATTCCAACCCACCTAATTAAACCGACCCAATTAGCCCAGCCCAACCTTTTAACTCTACCCGGCCCAACCCCCTAATTAATTTGAGCCGTTGATCAAATTAGATCAACGACCCAGATTCTTGTTTCCTAATTTAACTCTAACCTAACCCCCCTTCCGTCTCATTTCCTTCGAGATGGTTCCTCTCTCTATCTCTCTATCTCTCTCTCTGACTCTCTAGAAGTCTCCTTGACTTCGTCTTCTCCGACGGTTTCTGTTCATCTTCTCTGGTGGATTCTCATTGGAAACCTAGTTCTCCATTACCTCCTGACCATCTACTTGCTTCTCACCGGCTCCGTGATACCCTGAGGTCTTCAAATGAACCTGGAGCGGTTCACTCACTTCCCTTGGGCCTCATGTTACCTTCCGACCTTCCCCCGGCCATTTGAGTAAGTGTTACAGTCTTTCCGGCCTAAACCGGTGCCATCTATGAGGTTTTCCCTCTCCTCTGGGTTCCACGAAATCCTAACCCTCTATATTTTAGTTCTTCTTTTAAGATCTGTCTTATATCTACAATATTATGAAACTTTTCTATATTTTTCTCTGGAAAATTCCATTTTTAACAACTTCAAAATTAGGGTTTCTTAACCATGTTTTCAAAACAATTTGTCACGACCCAAATCCTAATTCAGGCCGCGATGGCGCCCAACAGCGGGGTTAGGCAAGACAACATGAACTACACTAGGTGTTACCATTCCCATTTGATTAATTATTCCGGCATTTACTAGTTTTAAACAGTTATGAGCATGATGATAGCCTGTGATATAAAATAAAATCATAACGATACATAGTCCAAAAGATAAGCGTATGTATAATATACAGCCCAAAACCCAAAAATATACGCTACGTGTGTGTGCCAGGAAATAGTGTCACCAGTGTCATAGGCAACTATCTGATTATACAAGGATAATATATATACAATCCCACAGTCTGAATGAAGTAGACGGGAAAATGACAAAAGGAAACTTCAGGGCGCTGCCAGGGATCGTCAGGAAGAGCAGCTCACCGTGAAGTCGAATCAACTTAAGTCAGTATCTAGCTCCGGCCTGATAATCAGATGTACCAGCCTCCGGACCTATACAGTCAAGTACAGAAGAAAAAGTGCAACATGAGTACGTAAATAAATATGTACCTAGTGAGTATCCCGTCTAAACTCGAAGGAGTAGTGACGAGAGGTCGACTAGATACTCACTAAGGTCCAGCTGTATAATATATGACGAGATATGGCTAAAGTAATAGGCATGTGAGATAGTAAACAACAAGTGCATAGCAAATAATGTAATCCAGATAATAACTGAAAAATGAACAGCAAAGTACCAAAATCTTCTCTTAACCAATACCTGACAGTCAAGTTATAAGTGACTCAGAACTCAAGTTATCATACACATACCAGGACAAGACAACCAGCCGGAGTCATAAGGGTGGTCATAAGGACTGAGGTCAGAAGCTAACCCACGATCGCGAATCATACCTGCGACTCGTGTGCTGACTCGATAATAATAAGCTAACCCACGACCGTGCATCGTACCTACGACTCGTGTGCTGACTCGATAATGATAATATGACCCACGATCGCGCATCATACATGTGACTCGTGTGCTGACTCGATAATAATAAGCTAACCCACGATCGCGCATCGTACCTGCGACTCGTGTGCTGACTCGATAATGATAATATGACCCACGATCGCGCATCATACATGTGACTCGTGTGCTGACTCGATAATAATAAGCTAACCCACGATCGCGCATCGTACCTGCGACTCGTGTGCTGACTCGATAATGATAAGCAGACCCACGATCGCGCATCATACCTGGAACTCGTGTGCTGACTTGATAATAATAAGTTAACCCACTGCCACGCATCATACCTGTGACTCGTGTGCTGACTCGATAACAAGTGTGTATATGTATAAATACATACGTGTACCAACTCGAGAGTGAACTCAACAGGACTGTGCCAATACCACAGATAGTCAACTGGGATTTAAATCATAATGTTTCACTTTTTCATATCACTTCAACCGCAATTACAACATTAACACATAAAAGGTACAAATAGGGCACATAGAGGCATGCTTGTGAGTTCTAAAGCTACCCGACATAGCAATATAGTCTCCACGTACAGACTCTCGTCACTTGGTACGTACGTGGCCCCCCCAAGATGAATACACAGCAATAAGGAACCTATGGGGACGTTTCCCCCTTACAAGTTTGGAGAGGAGACTCACCTCGTGACGAAATCACTCCTCAGATCAAGGATGCGCCCGAATCTCCAAAATCTACCCTCGACGGCTCGCAACTAGCCAAATATAGTATAATTGAATCAATTCAAGCTTAAAGGAGGAAAATTATCCTATTTTATTCAAAATTCACTATTCTTGAAATTACAAAATTTCAACCCCGAGCCCGCACGCTCGAATTCCAAAAATCTTTGAAGGAATCGCTCACCCGTAGCCTAAGGATCAAGATTATGTGATTTATACTTGAATTCATAGTAAAAACTGAATAATTCACCAATTTCCCAAAATTTCCAATTTACTATCCTAAATCCAAATTTTCCTATGTTTTGTAGTTAATTTCCATTGGAATTCATGAATTAGACTAGAAAATGGAGTGGAATTACTTACCTCTACTGGAAATGGGTCAAGGACAGGTTTCTCAAGCTCCTAAGCTCTTCAATGGAAGTTTGGAATGAGAAGGAATGACGAAGACCCGAGTTTGGCACTTATATATTGCCTGCTACAGTAATTCCGCACCTACGGGCTCTCAGACCACACATGCGGTCTCGCGTCTGCGAGCTGGGGCTCGCACCTGCGGGAATTGGGAAAGGGGGCTGGGGTCGCACCTGCGGAGGGACTTCCGCACCAGCGGACCCGCTCCTGCGGAAGGAGGTCCGCACCAGCGGACATTTGTCCGCACCTGTGAAAAAAGGGGGACCCCAGGGTTTCCACACCTGCGAGGCTGGGACAGCAGGAGCGGTCCCGCAACTGCGTCTGGGCAACCGCACATGTGGTCACACCAGCAACAGCTGCACCAGCAGTTGTTTTAGCTGGTTTTTAGCCTCGTGTAGTGTCCGGGAGGCACCTGGGCCCACCTGAGCCCCCGTCCAAATATATCAACAAGTCCCAAATCATAATACGGACTTGCTCGAGCCTACGGAACACTCATAACATCTCGAAAACTCATAATAACACCCCAAAACCCCTGAATTCATAACTTAAGACTTTCAAATTCTAGATTTCTATAACGATGCGCCGAACCGACCTATACAACTCGGAATGACTTCAAATTTTGCGGACAAGTCATAAATGGCATGACGAAGCTATTTCTGGTCCCAAAATTCCGTTCGGACCTCGATAGCATAAAATCACGTCCGAAACCAAATTTCAAACTTAAGGAAATCTGTATTTCCATTTCGGGCGCCGAAATGCTCCCGAGTCATCTGAAACCTATTCCGAACATACGCCCAAGTCCGAAATCATCATACGAAGATACTGGAACTGTCAGAACTTGATTCCGAGGTCGTTTTCTCAAAACGCTGACCGAAGTAAAACTTGGCCAAATAGGCCAACCGTAAGGAACCAAGTGTTCCTAAAGCACTCTAAACATCCCCAAATCCCGAACCACCCATCCCCGCAAGTCATAAATCAAGAATAGCCTCTATAGAAGGTTTCATTTAAGGGAAGGGGATCCTAATACGCAAAACGACCGGTCGCGTCGTTACATTCTCCCCCTCTTAATAAAACGTTCATCTTCGAACGGGTCTAGAATCGTACCTGGAGTGCTGAATAGCTGTGGGTATCTGCTCCCCATGTCCTCCTCGGACTTCCAAGTCGCCTCTTCAACTGGTTGGCCCCTCCACTGGACCTTTATTGCAGAAACTGTCTTGGACCTCAACTGGAGGTCCTGCCTATCAATAATAGCAACTGGCTCCTCCTCATAGCCTAACTTCTCATCTAACTGAATAGTGTTGTAATCAACCACGTGAGAGAAGTCGGCATGATACCTCCGAAACATGGATACGTGGAAAATCGGATGAACTCCTGATAAGGCTGGAGGTAAAGCAATCTCATAAGAGACCTCTCCGACTCGCCTCAACACCTCGAACGGACCTATAAACCTGGGGCTCAGCTTGCCCTTCTTCCTGAATCTCATAATACCCTTCATCGGTGAAACCTTTAGCATAACCTTATCTCCCTCCATAAATGCTACATCACGCGCCCGCTGATCTGCGTAACTCTTCTGTCTGGAATGTGTTGTGCGGAGCCTCTCCTGAATTATCTTCACCCTCTCCAAAGCATCTCTCACCTGATCTGTGCCACATAACTTGGCCTTGCCAGGCTCAAACCACCCGATAGGAGAACGACACCACCGACCATATAAAGCCTCAAATGGAGCCATCTCGATGCTGGACTGATAACTGTTATTGTATGCAAACTCCGCCAAAGGCAAGAACTGGTCCCACTGACCCCCAAAATCAATCACACACGCCCTGAGCATATCCTCCAATATCTGAACTGTACGCTCTGATTGGCCATCAGTCTGAGGGTGAAATGCTGAACTGTGGTCTATCTGAGTGCACATCTCACTGTGCAAAGCTCTCCAGAAATGCGTAGTGAACTGAGGACCTCGATCTAATATAATAGACACCGGCACACCATGCAACCGCACTATCTCTCGAATGTAAATCTGAGCCAGCCTCTCTATAGTGTAAGTAGTAGCCACGGGAATCAAATGCGCCAATTTGGTCAATCTATCCACAATGACTCAAACCGCGTCCACCTTCCGCAAAGTCCGAGGCAACCCAACCACGAAGTCCATAGTGATGCGCTTCCATTTCCACTCAGGAATGGGAATCTGCTCAAACAAGCCTCTTGGCCTCTGATACTCGTACTTAACCTGCTGACAATTAAGACACCTGGCCACATACTGCACAATGTCTTTCTTCATCCGCCTCCACCAGTAATGCTGCTTCAAATCACGATACATCTTCGTCACTCCTAGATGAACTGAATACCGAGAACTGTGCGCCTCTGCTAGGATCCTCTCCCTGAGGCCATCAATATCAGGAACACACAATCGACCCTAGAGTCTCAGAACACCATCCTCGCCCAAGGTAACCTCCTTGGCACTACCTTGGACCACCGTCTCCCGAAGATTTGCAAAACATGGATCATCAAACTGTCAAGCCTTAATCTCTCCCAATAATGAAGACTAAGAAACTACATGATCTAGAACTCGACAAGGCTACGAAAGGTCCAATCTCACCAGGCGGTTGGCCAAGGACTGAATGTCCAAGGCTAAACCTCTCTCCTCATCTACAATGTAGGCCAAGCTACCCATACTCTCTACCCTCCTGCTCAAAGCATCTGCCACCACATTTTCCTTGCCCGGGAAATACAGAATAGTGATACCATAGTCCTTCAACAACTCGAGCCACATCCACTGCCTCAGATTAAGGTCCCTCTCCTTAAACAAATGCTGCAAACTGCGGTGGTCAGTGTAGACCTCACAAGATACACCATACAAATAGTGCTGCCAGATCTTCAAAGCATGAACAATCGCAGCCAATTCTAACTCGTGCACAGGGTAATTCCTCTCATGAACCTTCAGCTGGCACGAAGCATTTGCAATAACCCTGCCATCCTGCATCAACACACATCCTAACCCGACACGTGAAGTGTCTTAATACACCGTATATATCCCAGAATCATAAGGCAAAGCTAGAACTGGTGCTGAGGTCAATGCTGACTTGAGCTTCTGAAAGCTCGCCTCACACTCGTCGAACCATCGAAATGGGGAATTCTTATGAGTCAATCTAGTCAATGGAGCTTCAATAGAAGTGAATCCCTCCACGAATCGGCGATAATAGCTTGCTAGACCCAGAAAAATCCTGATCTCTGAAGCTGAAGTAGGAGACGGCCAACTCTGAACTGCCTCAATCTTCTGCGGATCAACCTTGAAACCCTCTCCGAATACCGCATGCCCCAAGAATGCCAATGACTCTAACCAGAACTCGCACTTAGAGAAATTAGCATATAGCTTCTGCTATCGCAAGGTTTAAAGCACAACTCTCAAATGTTGCTCGTGCTCACCTAGGCTCCATGAGTAGATCAATATATCATCAATGAAGACAATGACGAAGGAGTCAATATACAGCCTGAACACTCTATTCATCAAGTCCATAAATGTTTCCAGGGCATTAGTCAAGCCAAATGACATCACTAGAAACTCATAATGGCCATATCTGGTGCGAAAAGCAGTCTTCGGAACATCTGAAGCCCGAATCTTCAACTGGTGATAGCCCGATCTCAGATCAATCTTGGCAAACACACGCGCACCCTGCAACTGATCAAACAAGTCATCAATGTGCGGCAGAGGATACTTATTCTTGATGGTCACCTTATTCAACTGGCGGTAATCAATACACATCCGCATAGACTCATCCTTCTTCTTCACAAATAGAACTGGAGCACCCCATGGTGACATACTCGGCCTGATGAACCCCTTGGCCAACAACTTCTCAAGCTACTCCTTCAGCTCCTTTATCTCCTTAGGCGCCATACGATAGGGGGAATGGAAATAGGCTGAGTATCTGAAGCCAAATCAATACAGAAGTCAATGTCCCGATCTGGAGGCATTCCCGGAAGATCTAAAGAAAATACATCTGAGAACTCTCGAACAACAGGCACTTAATCAATGGTAGGATACTCGGCGGTGGTTTACCGCACATAAGCAAGGTAATCCAAGCAACCCTTCTCGACCATGTGTCGAGCCTTCATAAAGGAAATGACCCGGCTGAAAGCACTAACTGAAGAACCCCTCCGCTCTAACCTCGGCGACTGAGGCATGGCTAAGGTAAATGTCTTGGCATGGCAATCCAACACAACATGATAAGGAGATAGCCAATCCATGCCCAAAATAACCTCAAAATCAACCATGTCGAGCAATAACAGATCAGCTCTGTTCACAAGCCCACGGAAATTAATCACACAAGATCGGTAGACCCAGTCTACCACCACATAATCGCCCACAGGAGTAGACACATACATGGGAGGACCCAAGGACTCACGAGGAACATACAGAAAATGGGCAAATAATGCTGAAACATATCAGTATGTAGACCCTGAATCAAATAACACTGAAGCCTCTCTACCAAAGACTGAAATAATACCTGTAAACACGGCATCTGAGGCCACTGCGTCTGATCTGGCCGGAATAGCATAGAACCTGGCTGTAGCACCTGAACACTGAGCTCCCCCAGAACGAGCTGGAGCTGACTGACCCCCTCCTGACTGGCCTCCCCCTCTAGGACGGCCCCTGCCAACCTGACCCCCACCTCTAGTTATAAGTGACTCAGAACTCAAGTGATCATACACATACCAGGACAAGACAACTGGCCGGAGTCATAAGGGTGGTCATAAGGACTGAGGTCATAAGCTAACCCACGATCGCGAATCATACCTGCGACTCGTGTGCTGACTCGATAATAATAAGCTAACCCACGATCGTGCATCGTACCTACGACTCGTGTGCTGACTCGATAATGATAATATGACCCACGATCGCGCATCATACCTGTGACTCGTGTGCTGACTCGATAATAATATGCTAACCCACGGCCGCGCGTCATACCTGCGACTCATGTGCTGACTCGAGAACAAATGTGTATATGTATAAGTACATATGTGTACCAACTCGACAGTGAACTCAACATGAATGTGCCAATACTACGGATAGTCAACTGGGATTTAAATCATAATGTTTCACTTTTTCATATCACCTCAACAGCAATTACAACATTAACACATAAAAGGTACAAATAGGGCACATAGAGGCATGCTTGTGAGTTCTAAAGCTACCTGACATAGCAATATAGTCGCCACGTACGGACTCTCATCACTTGGTATTAACATGGCCCCCACAAGATGAATACACAGCAATAAGGAACCTATGAGGACGTTTTTCCCTTACAAGTTTGGAAAAGAGACTCACCTCGTGATGAAACCACCCCTCGGATCAAGGATGCGCCCAAATCTCCTAAATCCACCCTCGACGGCTCACAACTAGCCAAATATAGTATAAGTGAATCAATTCATGCTTAAAGGAGGAAAATTATCCTATTTTATTCAAAATTCATTATTCTTGAAGAATTACCAAATTTCAACCCCGAGCCCGCACGCTCAAATTCCGAAAATCTTTGATGGAATCTCTCACCCATAGCCTAAGGATCAAGATAATGTGATTTATGCTTGAATTCATAGTAAAAAGTGAATAATTCACCAATTTCCCAAAATTTCCAATTTACTTCCCTAAATCCTAATTTTCCTATGTTTTGTAGTTAATTTCCATTGGAATTCGTGAATTAGACTAGAAAAATGGAGTGCAATTACTTACCTCTACTGGAAATGGGTCAAGGATAGGTTTCCCAAGCTCCTAAGCTCTTCAATGGATGTTTGGAATGAGAAGGAATGAAGAAGATCCGAGTTCGGCACTTATATACTGCCTGCTACAGGGATTCCGCACCTGCGGGCCATCGGACCGCACCTGCGACCTGGGGCTCGCACCTGCGGGAATTGGGAAAAGGGGTTGGGGTCGCACCTGCAGAGGGAATTCTGCACCGGCGGACCCGCTCCTGCGGAAAAAGGTCTGCACCAGCGGTTCCGCACCATCGGACATTTGTCCGCACCTGCGAAAGAAGGGGGACCCCAGGGTTTCTGCACCTGCGAGGCTGGGACCGCAGGAGGCAGGGCAACCGCACCTACGAGGCTGGGACCGCAGGAGGCTTGGCAACCGCACCTGCGGTCACACCAGCAACAGCTGCACCAGCAGTTGTTTTAGCTGGTTTTTGGCCTCGTGTGGTGTCCAGGAGGCACCTAGGCCCACCCGAGCCCCTGCCCAAATATACCAACAAGTCACAAATCATAATACGGACTTGATCGAGCCTACGGAACACTCATAACATCACTAAAACTCAAAGTCACACCCCAAAACCCCTGAATTCATAACTTAAGACTTTCAAATTCTAGATTTCTATAACGATGCGCCGAACCGACCTATACAACTCGGAATGAATTCAAATTTTGCGGACAAGTCATAAATGACATGAAGGAGCTATTCCCGGTCCCAAAATTCCGTTCGGACCTCGATAGCATAAAATCACGTCCAAAACCAAATTTCAAACTTAAGGAAATCCTGATTTCCATTTCGTGCGCCGAAATGCTCCCGGGTCATCTGAAACCCGTTTCGAACATACGCCCAAGTCTGAAATCATCATACTAAGCTACTGGAGCTATCAGATTTTTATTCCGAGGTTGTCTGCTCAAAATGTTGACCGAAGTCAAACTTGGCCAAATAGGCCAACCTTGAGGAACCAAGTGTTCCTAAAGCACTCTAAACATCCCCAAATCCCGAACCACCAGTCCCCGCAAGTCATAAAGCACGAATAGCCGCTATGGAAGGTTTCATTTAAGGGAACGAGATCCTAATACGCAAAATGACCGGTCGGGTCATTATAAAATTCTTTTTTGATTTTTAGCCATCTCTACTGTGTTCGAACGAGTATCTCGTGATTTTCTTGTTGTCTGAATTGTTATGCTAAAAACCCTAATTTTCTAGGTTTTCCTTCATTACGTGAATATGTGTATTCGTTTCTTACAAAACTATATGTGTGTTCTTTGTGATTATCGTTTAATTCGTTACTATGATTTTTCATCTTCTGCTGTTCTATGATGTTGCTAGGGTTTCTCTGTTTTGTTTAAAGACTATTGTTTAAACGTTTAATAAGTCTAACCATTTGCCTTATTGATTATTCACGTAATGATTTATACTGATTTTTGTGTAAAATTCCCCAGACCTGTGATGTTTTCCTTAAATAGATGATTTTGTGTATTTCCTTTGTAATTCTCTACTAATTTTTGAATGGTTTCCTTACTTATGTGATACTTTCCTTGATTATATTGGATTCCCTGTAATTGTGATTGCATTCGAGATCCCTTTTGACTGATTTTCAGAACTAACACCATACTTTGCTTTATGAATATACTGTTAGTTCAACTTTCCTTAATTATGTACTATGTAATGTACTATATGATTTCCTTGTCCCTAATTTAATAAAATCAGTCTTATAAATTGATTTCTTTTCCTTATTTAGCCATGATTGCACCATTTGAACTTGACTCCCTAACTAAAAGAGTCCAGTGTCTTAAGTGATACTAATTAGTTATTATTTCCATAATTATGCACTATTTGCCTTATGTCACTACTCGTTTTCAACACTATATATACTTTGTTCTCTTCTTTGCATAACACACTGATATCACACACAAAAACATTGAGTACATTGCTCTAAACCTTCTTTGTTTCCATACAAATCGTTTCTTGCTCTTTACACCAATTGTTGACTACTCAATCGGGTGAAAGCCAAGACTGAGTAATCCTTGTTGCTATCTTGTTTTGCACACTACTGTCCTATTGCTGCTCTCTTGTTCTGCATATTGTTGTTTTTGCTCTATCTTTTTGCACTTTGCTATTCTATATCACTCGACTGGTATAATTCTGATTTAATTTTACAATGTCTCCACACAATATGTTTCAGTTCATGATTATGTAATTGTTGTTCCTTTTGTGCTTTATTCTATGGTTCTATTGCCTACCATGTAATTAGCATGACTCTATAATGTTCTTTCTCTTTTTTAGTCTAATAAGTATTCTGCTTTCCCCATGTCATTCTCTATAACTATTTGAGTCTTGTGTAATTAGCATGTCCCTGCTATTTCTCCTTTCCTCTTAGTCTAATATGTCTCATGTTTTCTCCTATGTGACTCTGTGTGAGACCTATGTAACTAGTATGCTTATTTGTCTATGGGTTAATGTTTCTTATCTCAACATGACCACTGTTAAATGCTTTCATCCCCTATTTAGCCTCTCATGCTGCAACCTGTGTCCCTCCACCTGATTTCTAAATGCTATATAATTCTAATTCTGTTAATCTATGATGCTTTGTGAAAACTATGTGATAACTATTTGAATCTGTAACCCTATTTTACTGCTGACATGTGAATTAATTGTCCCCAACTCCCTGTCCTTGTTTGTGTTTGTTTTCTTGAACTCTCTATCTGCTGGATTGCGGCTGCATTGCTTCTCCCTCTTTGCAAACTGTTTTTACAAAACTCTTCATTATTCTCTGAAGTTATTTTCGAAAACTGTTGTTTCAGAACTACTCTTTCAAACTCAACACTCTTTTAAACTACAAGCACCTCCCACTACTCTTAGACTTTAGGTTCAGCCCCCTTCGTGTGAGCACTGCCTTGGGGACCTCTGAGTACCCATTGAACTCTGACACACAATGCTGGCATTCCACACTGCCCTTACTCATTCCTGGCTAGGGTACCTGGGTCTGAGCGTTGTCCAGGATCCTTTGAGGTCCTTAGAGACTATAACACACCTAGGTTGAAAATGTCATGGCATATGGCAAGTTGGATCTGGTGCTTGGGCCTACTGTTAGGCTCCCTATAGTGTAACTTCTTGATTTTTTTATTTCATTTGTGTAATTCATGCAATGCTGGTATGTAATAATTAATTTTAAAAACAACTCCGGGGTTGGATAGTAAAAGGGATGGGATTATGCATGCTTAATATAACGCTGGGAAGAAACCATGTTTAGGATTTACTTTACCTCTGTGTGCAATAGAAATCCCGCTTAAGACATATCTGCATTAGAAATCATGATCTTAGTTATATTTATGTTTGCATCTCATCACGTTCATGCCCACTTAGAAAATCATGTTAGACAATCATGTAACATGCACATATAACTGCTGCCTCATTTAGAAAATTCTTTTCGTAGTTAGAATAATTCTAAACGGATGTCTCAATGTTGCTGCCTCTGCATGTTCATAACTCACATCTAGATATCATGTTCTTAGGTGCATAATAACAATCAATTATCAATATTTGCATTTGATACCATGTTACCTTAGGAATTTACTTTCAACATGCTTATATTTCAAGTCTTGTGTTAAGTACACTGTCGAGGACATCTAGAAAGCATGTATTAGGTTCAATAATTTAATGAAGTCACGCCCCTGTATCGTCTGTGTAGCTAATAATCTCGCTAAAAATATTTCAATGGTTGAAAAACGTTTTCTGCATTTAAAATCAAATTTGGTTGCATACTTAACATCCTGCCTGCATTTTTAGATACCATGCCTATAGGACTTGCATCTCCCATCACCTGCTCACTAAAACCAAGTCTAAATGATGTGCATTCCGCCTATTTCTTAAAATAGCAATCAGCATGTTTCAAACGCCTAGCCAAACCTTAGGCACAATATTTGATGAAACCAGAGGTTAACTTTTGTACATTGCTTGCTAACTACAGTGGTTTTAAAATCGGTCATGCATCTCTTCTGAAATTCATTAAATCCCTGTTTGCTACTGTATGCACACCTAGAATTCCTGCTTTAGGTTTTGAAATCTGAGACTTCGTTGCGTTTGAGACGTGTTATTTACGTGCCTTATATATGGAGGGATATATGAGCCATGTATATTTTTATGTGCATCCCCGTGTTTGTATGTCCTAACTGTTGCTTTACTTGTCGCTTAAAATTTTACCCTTTTAAACCTAGGGGTTCAACCTAATACTGGCCTTGTAGGAATAGTAGTCCTAAACACCCTCCAGGACTGATAGGAAGGGACGAGTATTAGCACGCAATAAGCTTCGTGACCAACACACGCGTTTTAAATACCTTAGCGGGGTGGGAAGGGTAGAATACGGATATGATGATCGGTGCGCTAATACCACGTGTAGCTCTGTCTATCGGGTATTGGATTGATGTGATCCATATTATCTCAATCATAGGACATTCCTTTTGAATATTTTACATTGACCTTTTCCAACTTTTATAAAGACTTCTATATTTGTTTGAGATCCCCTCTTACGTGAGCCTTGTTTGCTACTTGTTTATCGTCCAAAATTCAGGAAACTATTTGGCTGGGACCCACAGTTGTGGGTCTTGAGGGGTGCCTAACACCTTTCCCTTAGGATAACTTCAAGCTCTTACCCAATCTCTGTTAATGCAAACTAGTCTATGATTTAATTACTCAATGTGACCTAACGCACCACAAAAATCGTCATGTGGCGACTCTTCCTTAAAACTCTTTCTTTTAGGAGTTGAACAAAATGTCATAAACCTGATCTCTCTGCACCTGACCCGTGCGAGGAAAAAAGGGGTGCGGCAGACCAAAGGAAAAATTCAAGGCGTAACAAACCTCAAAATGATCGAAGAGCAGATCGGGGTCAAAATTCTCGGGGACTCGTGAGCAAAACCGGATTTGATAGACACTCGGGACCAATGGAGGCACCCCAGTTATCGGAATACAATTTCAGCGTCGATGCCTTGGGTATCGTCTCAACCATTGTCCAAGTCAGAGATACTAGATGGCCCAAGCCCATACAGACCGATCGTTCTCAGAGGAACCCCAACTTGATGTGCAAGTATCATAGTACTCATGGGCATAGGACCGAGGTTCTTCTTAGAGAGGAGGTAGCCCAATTTTTCAATGAGGGGAACATTAGGGAATTTCTCAACGATCGGGCCAAGAACCATTTTTGAGAAAGAGACGGAAATAGGAAGAATAAACCGGAAGAGCACCAACATATGATTCACATGATCATCGGCGGAGTCGACGTCCCACATGGACCCATATTCAAACATACCAAAGTATCCATCACAAGGGAAAAGAGAACTCACGACTACATGCCCGAGGACACTCTCACATTCATCGAGGAAGACATCGAGGCCTTATCTCAGCCTCACAATGATGCACTGGTAATTTCTATCCTCTTAAATAAAGTTCGAGTTAAACGTGTTCTCGTGGATCGAGGTAGCTCAGCAAATATAATCAGATCAAGGGTCGTGGAGCAGCTCGGGCTGCTTGACCAAATCATACATGCATCTCAGGTCTTGAATGGCTTCAACATTGTAAGTGAAACAACGAAGGGGGAAATCATCCTCCCAGTCAATGTGGCTGGCACCATACAAAACACCAAGTTTCTTGTCATCGAAGGTGACATGAGGTATAATGCTTTACTTGGAAGGCCATGGATCCCTAGAACGAGGGCAGTGCCATCAACCCTTCATCAAATGATGAAGTTCCCGACAAAGGATGTGAAAATAGTATATGGAGAGCAACACGCAGCTAAGGAGATGTTCGCGATCCATGACGTGATACAAACATCGACGCCCTCCATATCGGAAAAATCGAAGGACAAGCAAGTACCCAAATAGCAATCATAGCCCATATCCTCGACTGAGCCTGAGGAACAGGTGATCGAGGAACAGGTGTTTGATGACGAGGAAGAAGATTTCCTTACCCATCGAGCTTTTGTCTCCCCCTAGGAGTCAGATGCAATGAAGTCTAGGGTCGAGGAGCTTGAGCATGTGATATTGATCGAGCATCTGCCAGAATGAAAGGTATACCTGGTGACGGGTTTAACCCTCGAACTCAGAAAAAACTCATTCAATTCCTTATTGATAACATTGATTGCTTTGCTTGGTCCCACTTAGATATGACAGGGATTCCACTAGAGATAAGCACCCATCGACTAAGTGTCGATCCCCGATGTAAAGCGGTGAAGCAAAAGAGGAGACCTCAATCTGAGGTAAAGCATACATTCATCAAAGATGAGGTAACCAAACTCCTCAAAATAGGATCCATTAGGGAAGTAAAATATCCCGAATGGCTAGATAACGTAGTGGTAGTCCCTAAAAGGGGAAACAAACTTAGAATGTGTGTAGACTACAATGATTTGAACAAATCATGACCTAAATATTCCTTCCCACTGCCCAACATCGATGGTTTGATCGATGTTACAGCCGGCCACAAGATCCTTACTTTTCTCGATGCCTACTCCGGGTACAACCAAATTCAAATGAATTCTGAGGACCAGGAAAAGACGTCGTTTATCACAAAGTATGGTACATATTGCTATAATGTAATGCCCTTCAGGCTAAAAAATATAGGAGCTACATACCAACACCTTGTTAATAAGATGTTCGAACATCAGATAGGCAAATCTTTTGAAGTTTACATTGATGACATGCTAGTTAAGTCCCTGCACGTAAAGGACCATTTGACTCATTTATGGGCGACGTTCGATATCTTAATAAAGTAAAATATAAAGCTCAACCCCAAGAAATGCGCTTTTGGAGTCAACTCAGACAAGTTCTTGGGCTTCATGGTGTCAAACAGGGTGATTGAGACACACCCGATAAAATCAAAGCCATCGAGGAGATCCCCATAGTGAACAATGTGAAAGTCGCACAACGGCTGACCGTACAGATAGCTTCCTTAGGCCGATTTATCTCGAGGTCGTCAGATCGGAGGAATCATTTCTTTTCCCTACTCAAAAAGAAGAACAACTTTGCATGGACTCCGGACTGTCAACAAGACTTGGAAGAATTAAAACGGTATCTTTTGAGCCCATCATTACTTCATACTCCGAAGGAGGATGAAACACTCTACTTGTATTTAGCCGTGTCTGAAGTGGCGTGTTGGTTCGAGAAGAACAAGGTACACAATTTCCTGTCTATTATGTAAGTCGGACTCTAGGAGATGCTGAAACTAGGTACCCGCATTTAGAAAAGTTAGCTCTTGCATTAATAAGCGCATCTAGGAAATTAAAACCATATTTTCAATGTCATCCTATTTGTGAATCGACTACGTACCCACTTCAAAATATCTTGCATAAGCCCGAATTATCAGGCCGATTGGCCAAATGGGTCATCAAACTTGGAGGGTATGATATCGAATATCAGCCCCGAACGGCTATCAAGTCTCAAATTTGGGTATGCATCGTGGTCAATTTTTCACATGTCCTCATACCCGAAATAGAGAAGGAACTCTTGCTAAAATTGGCTACCTCTTCGGGGGTATGGACCCTCTTCATAGATGGTTCCCTGAATGTGAAAGGGTCCGCGCTCGGTATTGCTCTAAAACTGCCTACGGGCAGTACCATTAGGCAATTATCAAAACTTCTAAATTCACTAACAATGAGGCCGAGTATGAGTCCATGATTGCAGGTCTCGAACTGGCCAGGATCCTGGGAGCAAAATTCATCGAGGCCAAGTGTGACTCACCTTTGGTTGTAAACCAAGTAAACGGGAGCCGAGGTTCGAGAAGATAGAATGCAAAGGTACTTAGACAAACTTCAAGTGACATTGCATCGCTTCAAGGAATGGACACTGGACCATGTTCCTAGAGAACAGAATGACGAGGCCGATGCACTTGCAAACTTGGGATCATCAGTTGAAGAAGATGATATTGTACGGGGGACTGCCGTCCAACTATCGAGGTTGGGGTCGAAGAAGGCCGTGCAGAAATTAATTCAACAAGTTTAACATGGGATTTGAGGAATAAGTACATCGACTACTTGAAGCACGGGAAGCTCCCCTCGGACCCAAACGAATCGAGGGTTCTTTGAGCCAAAGCAGCTCGATTCTCACTCGATGAAAACGGGATATTATATAGAAGAACCTTTGATGGACTACTAGCAGTATGCTTGGGACCGGGGGACACCGATTATGTACTACGAGAAATCCACGAAGGCACTTGTGGGAACCATTTTGGTGCCGATTCTTTGGCTCATAAGGTGATCAGAGCGGGGTACTACTGGGATAGCATGGAAAAAGATATTAAGGAGTTCTTCGAAGGTGTGATAAATACAAAAGGTTCGCACCATTGATCCATCAGCTTTGTGAAAAACTCCATTCGGTCCTATCCAAGTGTCCATTCATGAAACATGGAATGGACATCGGCGGCCCCCTACCAATAGCGCCAGGTAAAGCTAAATTTATTTTGTTTATGAGTGACTAGTTATCAAAATGGGTAAAAGCGCAGGACTTCGACGAGATAAGAGAAAAAGAAGTCATTGAATTCATATGGGGCCACATCGTATGTCGGTTCTAGATACCTTCCGAAATAGTATGCGACAACGGGAAACAATTCATCGGCAGCAAAGTAACAAAATTCCTCGAGGACTATAAAATCAAAAGGATTCTATCACCGCCTTATCACCCAAGTGAAAATGGTCACGCCGAGTCCACAAATAAAACCATCATCCAAAACTTAAAGAAAGGGTTAGATGATGCAAAGGGGAAATAGAGAGAAGTATTGCCCGAGGTGCTATGGGCATATCAAACGACATCGAAGTCAAGCACGGGGGAAACTCCATTTTCTTTGGTGTACGGGTCAGAAGCATTAATCCCAGTCGAGGTCGCGGAACCTAGCGTGAGGTTCCAACATACCACTGAGGAATTAAACCACGAAGCCATGAACACTTCTCTCAAGCTACTGGACGAGAAACGTGATGCCGCATTAGTTCGAATGGACACACATAAGCGAAGGATCGAGAGGTATTACAACAGAAGGACGAACCTTCACCACTTCGGAGTCGGGGACTTAGTTCTAAGGAAAGTCACTATCACTACTCGAGATCCAAACTAAGGGAAACTAGGCCCCAATTAGGAAAGACCGTAACGTGTCCTCGGAGTCGTAGGGAAAGGATCCTACAAACTTAGCACAATGGAAGGCGAGCAACTACCAAAAAACTGGAATATATCGTTGCTCAAATGCTTCTACTGTTGAGGTATGACCTTCTCCCCTTTTCCATTTATATTTAAAACTAACTCCTTGCAGGTGTTAGATTCGAGATATTGAAGCACCCTTTAGCTCGAAGACCTTGGGTTTTAAAGCATGCGTTGCACTCTTCTTCTCTTAGATCGGGTTTTATCCCAAATGGGTTTTACCGACAAGTTTTTAACGAGGAAACACCTATATGCTACCTAAAACAAACTCAACAAGTATTCAAGGCTTCTTTTCAATCAACCTCGAATATCTGGGGGGGGGGGGAAAA
>ML261712.1:44602-64757 GCA_005239495.1 Nicotiana undulata
GGGGGGGGGGGTAAATCACCCTCAGGGGTCGCATTTTCGAAGAAAACAATCTATGCCATAAAGGGCCTCGATAGGAAAACTTTGTAATGGGCCAAACGATCAAGTGAACCGTGTCCATATAGAATAGTCGAACCCCCAACGACAAAACATGTACACATGTATAAATGATTCAAAGAAGCATTCTTACTGTATCAAAACACTTTGTGTCTCAAAGAAGTGTATTATTATACAAAATTTCATTCTTATAATTCTACAAGAACTGACTCAAGGGGCGAAACCCCAAATGCATTTGAATACTCGGGGACTATCATCGACAATCAACACATCGAGTCATCGAAAACTCAAACTTATAAAACCTCGAAGATACACACTAAAATTTATAAGACCTCAAAGAGGAATACTCGAACTTACAAGACCTCAAAGAGGCACCCCCTCGATATAAAGGCCAATGCCATCACACTCGGGGACTAAAGGCTACGACCATATAAAATACTACGGTCATATGAAAAGGCTACGGCCGAAATAATGCGGCTCAAAGACGTCCGACTTCCGCCATAAAAAGAAAGGCCTTCAAACACTTTGAAAAACTGGTTAAATAAGGATACCCTCGGCAAAAGAAAATTATAAGGGGCTTCGATAAAATCAGCCCTTGAATAATGCGGAGGCTTCGAAAATATCAGCCTTCGAAAAAAACTTAAGAGGTATTCGATTATCGTTCTATATCGAATTACAAATGAGGTTCCAATCGATCGAACCTTCAAAAAATTGAACGAATATGAATACATAAGATACATGCTAAGACATACCAACATTTTCACCAAGTCTTTAGCCAGAAAGAGGGAAACGTTATAGCCATTTTAGAGGTCGAATTGGACCTACCTAAAGAGCCTAAGGGCGAACCGAAAAGAGCCTAAGGGTCAACCCTAAACCGAAGGGTCAAAGATGGAAGCACACTATGCTCGAGACCTTATTTATCTCGGGCTTAATGGTCCTTCACCCCGAGCTAACGTCGAAGCAACTTAAAACTCAGCTCAAAGATCAAACCTTAAGGGGTAACCTATTATCGATCATTGATCAAAACACAAAACCCGAAGGTTTACTCTACCCCGAATTTGAACTAACTCTCAACGGTTATAGCATAAGAAATCGAGCAAACTTTGAAGAAAAATTAAAGGCTAATAAAAACGATGAAGGAAACTCCTTTAATTTTCATATATACAAAAATTATTACATAGGAGTTCTACAAAAAAATTTATTATTACAAAAACATAGAAAAACCCTATCTACACCGGGGGGCATCCCCCCTGCGCCAACATCTTTCCATGGACCTGTCACTCCCTCGGGACCAGCCTCTTCCTCGGGGGTAACCTCTTCATCAATTTCCTCTTCTTCATCATCTTCGACGTCATCATCATCGTCAGAGGTAAGGACAAATTTGGCATCAGCCTCATCTACCTTAGCTTGCCTTATCTCCTCGTAAAGATCGAAGCCCTTGGCATGGACCTTTTCGAGAGTCTCCCCCGGGATCGGCACCCGGCATAATCATTATTTCTATTCTCCCAGTTGGAAGCCTGCCTCAACTCCATCTCAGCATTGGCAGCATCCTTCAAATAGATGGCCACTGTCCTATCGGCCTTGATTTGTATTTCTTTGGCTTCTGAACGGACTACCACAACTTCGGCCTCGTCCTTTGCAAGACCAGCCTCGAGCTCGGCTATTCTGTTAGCCTGAATCAAGTTTCTCTCTTGAGCATTCCAAAGTTGTATCTCGATGGCATATACTTTTGACAATGCATCATCTTTAGTCGCATCGAGGGTGTCAATCTTTGCCTTCCATTGAAGTATATCTACTTTTTGCTGCAGCATCTCTACTTTTTGCTGCAGCTGAGACATTGAAGTATTAGCCTCCGAAGACGGGAGTGGGAGCTCGTATTTTCTCAAAATAGAGGTAACCAGCTTCTCTAGATCGTCCTCATATTCACGAGCTTTGGTCAATTCTGACCGAAGATGCTTAAGTTCTTCATCCTTTTTTTTCACAAAGAAGCCTAAGGGTTTTCTCCTCGTTCGAAGATCTACGCAACTCTTCCTCAAAATGACGTAGTTCGATCTTAAATATGGCAAAGTCCTATAGAAAAGAAAGATCGATTAGACAAAAGAAGAAGGTATATCATTGGAAAAATTGCAACGCCACTAAAAACTTACTATCGAGCAAAGGCATTGAGCCTCTTCAAAGATTGAGCTCGCATCTGCTAGGTCGGCTTCATCGACCCCAGCAAAGAAACCTTGGAACGGGTCGTTCTGACTCAGGACTTCACCTAATTCGGGTGTCTTCAGATTCTGAGCGTCCCTAATAGCATTCTCGGAGAAGGACAAAAATGACAAGGAATGACTTGTTGTCACGGCTTCAGGGAGATCACCCAAGGTGTTGTGTTCAGGCAAAGGAGATTTGGAGCTTGCTAGCTTTTGAGTATTTCCAGAAGTTTGAGAAGAAATCACCATTTCAGGTGATACAGGGCCTTCGTCACTTTTTTTCTTTTGAAATTCCTTATTCGAGGCTAGGGGCTCCGGTCTTAGCGGGCTTGATAGCCTCGGAAGATTTTCTGGTTTGAGCCACCAAAGTCGAACCCTCCACCTCGTCACCGTCATCGTCCATGGACTGGTGGACCGAGTCAACGTCCACATTGATGAGGACACTCTTCTTGCGCCTCTGAGTAGGCTCTGCTTTGCTTTTGGTGTCCTCGCTCTTCGAGGACCTTTTTCTCCTGTTATCCTTCTTTGGCTTCGACGTCGAAGGTTACACTTCCTCCCCGAGAGGGAGCGTCCTCATGTTGATACCCAATTTTTCCTCAAATTATTATAAAATTTGCATATATACCTTCAAAATCATTTTTTTATAATAATTGGTATTTTTCCATAATTTTCCCATATTTTTATCAATTTATTTCTAATTTATCCATTACTTTTGTATCCAATAATTAATCAACAATTGTATTACAAATCATTTCAAAATATTTCTTGGCTCAATATATCATTTTTAATCCTATTAGGATTTAATTATTTTACAAATTAACCAATTTTGCATTATTTGGCTATAATTGCAACAACTTTGCAATTATAGCCCGATTAGACATTCTATGCTATTTTAATTCAATAACACGTCATTTGATGTTTAAATACTAGTTAATTACCTTAATTTAACCTATTTAGCCTTACTTTCATTTTATATAATTATTAGTTATTTTATTAATTATTTATTTATTTTTTTAAGGGGGTATTTAACAAATAGCCATTTTTTATTTAAGATCTAGCCTAAATCAAACATGGTCTTAACCCAATTAATCTAGCCCAATACCCAAGCCAATACCCATCCTACCCGACCCAATATCCACTTTTGATTTGGACCGTTGATTAATTTTAATCAACGGACCAGATCCGTTCTTTCCATTAATAATCCAATAATGACTCCCCCCCCCCCCCCTCATTTCATTTCCCGCTCAGTCGTCTCTCTATCTCCCCCTCTCTCTTGTTCTCTGGATCTCTCTAGAACCTTCTCACCTCCCTCCTCTCCGATGGACTCTGTCCATCTTCTCCGACCACCTCCCTCGCCGGAAGCCATGGCCTCTCATCGTCTCCTAGCCCATGCCTCACCCCATGCCGGCTTGACACTGCTCTGATGGTCCTCAGGTGAACCTGGAGCGATACAACTCCTCCTATGGCCTTTCATTCCATTTTCTGGCCATCTCCGGTCGTTTGAGTAAGATCTATGACTTTCCGGTTAAAACCGGTAACATTTGCGGTTTTCTCATCTTTTGTGGGTTCTCTTTGAAACCCTAACTCTTAAAAACTTTCCGATTCTTTTAGATCTATGATAGATCTGTGTATATTTTAAGATTTTTCATTGTTTTCTCAAAGATTCTCCGATTTTCTCTAAAACGACTCTTCGTTTTCAACTATGGTTTCATGACCCCGTTTTTAATGATTCTCCTATGATTTTTCAGTATCATCCTAGGGTATCTATTGTGTTTTAGTGATTTATTGAAGTTTATCTCTTTTATTGAAGTCGTTGTGTTGAAATCCCTAATTTTAGACCTAAACCCTAAGTCTCTGACTTTGAGTGTGATAATGTTTGCATATGTGCTTGCGTCTCATGAACTTTATGATGTTTTACCCTATGTTGTTCGTCTACGTCTCTATTTTTTCCTTGCTTTTCCGCTTACATTACTATTTACCCTATAAATTCATGTGAATCCCTAATTTCATATGTTTTCACTATTAGGGTTTCTGACTTCTTGCCTATTATTTGTTTTAGTTCGTGTTAATTTCCCTTAATTGATGTTATTCCTATTCGAATCCCTGATTCTATGTGATTGTTACTGGAATCTATGATTTTTCCTATTTTGTGTTTACTTCGGGTACTCACAGGAATCAGTGCTACTCCTGTTTAACCCCTAATTTCCTGCAATTAATATCTCACTGATCTCCTGTGAGGATTCTCTTACTGATTTACAACCTTTAAGTTATTTCCTTGCCTTATTTTTGTCAACTATGATGTCACATGAATCTTTATATTCTAAACCTAGTCTCAATTGCATACTTGTACTGGTTTGAAATTATTTACTTATATGTTATATGCATGTCACATAAGGGAACTTTCCTTATTTGTTATTTTCCTACTAACCATTTGAACTTAACCCCTTCAACTAAGGGATACTTATATTGATTTTACACTATTTAAATATTCCTTTAAGCTATATTTGGTCCCTTTTCTCATTTGTTACTTGTCGTTTGAATAACTCCCTTAATTATGGGGATACTTGTGTTGATTTCACTCTGGTTGATACCAAGTCCCATAATTATTGATTAAGTCTGATTTTTACCTTATTTTCAACCCAACTTTCAAAAACTATATATATGCATGCTTTTCTCTCATTAAACACAGGAACTAATCTGGTTCAATAACGCTCTCACAACTAAAACTCTCTGCTCTCTCTTCTCTGTGCTACTTGCTGTTCTTCTAAGTTAGCCGGCTGCAAGCCAAGGCTAACTATTGTGCATCTCCTATCACCTGCTTTATGTTACCGCTTTCTTCACTTCACTGATATGTCCTAATTAGAATTTCCGTTCTCAAACCAACATGTTTCTATTACTGTTGCAATTCATTGTGTTTCTAATTTGCTTTTACTTATTATTTTGTTGTTCAACATATAACTAGAATCCTGAACTCCATTCACATGATAAGTTACACTCTATTTGTCATAACCAGCATATCTTTATGTACTTGTTACATGTTCTATGTGAATCGTGATGCCTATGTTTGGTACATTAGTTTGATTAGGGTATACCCTACTGTCTTGAACTATTTGGTCATGTTATGTTAGTCTAATCATATACCCTACTATATCCCCAATCCCCCGAATCCTTATGAACTTCTGATTGTGTACTGCCTGCTACATGCTTGCCGTCACATGCTCTGTATTTGTCCCTTAAATCCCATTACCCTTGCTTGTTGGTTGTTGGATTGTCATTGGTTCTTTGTCTGATGTTGAAATTGTTTGGTCTTTCTGCTCTTTCAGTCCTTAAACTTTTGTTACAAAAATCATTTCAATCAAGTCTCTTTTCAAAAACTGCTTTCTTACTCAGAGTTTTCAAAATCATGTCTAGCACTCTCACTCTACTCTTAGACCCCTTTAAGTTCTGCCCCTTTGTGTGAGCATTGCCTTTGGACCCTTGAGCTCTCTCTGAACTTTGACACAGAAAGGCTGGCCCCTTTACACTGCACTTACTCTCTATCTTGGCAATGAAATCTGGGTGTGAGTACTGCCCGGGATCCCTTAAGGTAATTAGGGAACTCTGACAAACCCGTATTGTGAGAAAGGTTGTGACACAATACCTGGCATTGAGGACATGAAGATCTGGGCCTATTCTGTAGGCTCCCTATAGTTAACTTCTTATTTTCTTCTATTTCAGTTATGTAACTCATATCTGATGGTCTGTAATAATTATTTGTAAAACAACTCTGGGGACGGATAGTGAAAATGGGTGGGTTATATGCATGTTGTAGTGTAATCAAGGGTAGAAACCATATTTCCTAGGTTTACTTTCTTTATGCGCAATAGCATCCATGTTTAGGTACAACATATGCCAAGCATGCCACGCATTAGATATCATGCCACATAGGATTCATTGATACACTCAAATTACACCTTAGAAATGTGTAAGCGGTCGATTGTCAAATATAATAATCCAACAAGGTTGGGGTCGAATCCCACAGAGAACAATATGATGGCGATTAGGAATGCAAGAGAATTATCACTTATCGTGCGGGGCCAAACAAATAAGATTTTGGGTTTCGATAATTGTTTATAACTAAATGCAAAAATATAAACTAACCTAGAAAGCAAGTAAAATGATCAATGGCGACAAGAATGAATGCATCGGGTATTACACTCAAGTAACGATCCAATGTATTTCACGACTTTATAACTATGAGCGAGTTTATATTAATTAGCCACGGATTATAATTCTTAATTAGCTTTTCCCAAAGACTAACAAGACTTCCTAATTGAATTATTCCTAACCCAATTAAGAGATTAAGCACTTCCCGATTTGGCTACAAGTAGTTCAATCATATCCCTATGTAGAATCTATAAAATGAGGGTTAAAGCCTCAAATTCTTGTTAATTAATCTTTCCCAACCCTAGATTATCTTTTCCAAAATTAATTTAGAGTTAATGGGCAAGTCCTAGGGTTAGCTAATACCTTTGGAAACATTAAATAACAAGAATAATTAAAGTAACAAATACTCACTTCATAAATATAACAAAATCATTCAATACATAAGCACAACAAGGTATTTAATCCACACTTTAAATATGAATATTCCCATAAACAAGATTCAAGTATTGGAAATAATACGACACACTTAGATATTCAATACAAAGCAAGGAAATGAAGAAATAAACATAAATTGGTAAGAAATTCTTAACCACAATGGTGAAATCTTCAAGACCCAAGTGTGTGTGCAAAACCCTAGCTTAAAAACTTGCTCTTCTTTAGTCTTCAAGACTCAAAATATGTTCAAAGATATGCCAAGATTCTGCCCAGTCGTGTATAAGAAGGGTTTGGGGATTAAAATGTGAAATGCCAAAACTGCCCAATTTTCGCCTAGTTTTAATTCATAGCGTAAAAACACCTACGATCGCGAAGGTTATCCTTTTAACATTCTGCGATCGCGTGAGGACACTTTGCGATCGCGTAGAATGAACTCTCTAACTTCTGCGATGGCGTGACAATTCTTGCGATCGCGTAGCACACTTCCGAGCAGGTATAACATTTCTTCTCCGCGAACACGTAAACAAGTTTTGCGATCGCGATTCACAATCTCCTTGACCTCTGCGATCGCAGACCAAACCTTGTGATCGCGAAGAACATCTGGCTTCAGTCATTTTTCCTCATTTTGGCCTATTTTGACTTGCTTTCTCCCATTTCTTCTCCAAATCACATAATACCTGAAAATTGCCAATAAACCTCAGCAAATGTCCTAGTTTTCTACCAAACTTATACCAAAGTTTAAATATTGAGAGGAGATAAGTTGGTAAAATACCAACTCATCAAACCCCCAAACTTAAACTATTGCTTGTCCTCGAGCAATTCAAAAACAAAGAAAATCTAACAAGGATAAGATCACTTAAGCTCAATGGCATATCAAGTATCATTTCAAGTCAAAAGAGGCCAATTCAAGCACAATCTAATGACTTTGGTTGGTACTAACAATTAATCCGAGGCATATGAATCACTAACTTTTTGCATATTTTGTTTCATTTCCAAAAGACCACATTGGTCAAAGTAGTAACCAAGCATGACACTAAAGATTCAAAATTTTCCTCTCTATCACTATTTTCTTTCCTCGCTCATTCCTCCCAATTAAAAATGGGATTAAATTCACAACTCAAGTCTCATGTGCCCCTTTAAGAGAGAATCCCAAACTCACAAATTGCAATTTAAAACATAGAAGGGATGTCACATAGAGGACTCAACTCTCTCTCTCTCACAAACTTATTCAAATGCACACAAGTAGTACCATAGGCTTGCCCTTTATGTATTTCTCCACTAATGTAGACATACTTGATTCAAAATCAACTAGGACTTAAAGGGTTGTAGTTTAGGCTTTTGGTCAAGGTGTGGAACAAGAATGATTCAAACCTCCCTAAGCACTACACTTTTTCAACAATTAAAATTTACTTCCTTCAAGATTTCTTCCACCCTTTCTTCTTATTTTTTATCACCTAGTCTTCCATTTATTCAAACTTTCTTCCATTTGTTTTTACAACACTTTTCACTTTTTAAGAAGCCTCCATATCACAACTTTTTTTTAAAACTTCCACCCCCAAACTTAGGCTTTTAGCCTATATTCATACATTAAATTACTTAGGGAGGTATGGTTTCACAAGAATGGTTTGTAACATGGTTGCCAAAGAAAAAAGTTAAAAGGCTCAAAAGGGTTGACTAGGGAAAATATTTTATGGGTAGGAAATTTAGGAACAAAAATAGTTCAAGGAAGGCCTAATATTATTTTTTAAACCAAGTTAATCTATAATTTCGCCTTGAAGCATATTACGGGCAAGTTCTAGACAACAAATGATGCAAAAGAATTTTATAACTAAAGCTCACCACACATGGCACATGAAAACTCAAGTGAAATGTAAATTCAAAGTCCAATTGAAACCAATGAAACTCAAGGAAGTTACAATAGCCTAAAAAGCTACTTAGTGAGTCAAAGAGACAAAATTAGAATCTAAAATCACAACAAGGAGCATTCTTATTATTTCATATTATTATTATTATTTATTTGAAAACTTAAAAACTTCATATACCAAGGTTTAAATCATATTGGTACCAAACAAGTCACATGATTGCTTATGGGCACAAGATTTACACCCCAAAAACCAATTTATGCACAACTAGGCTACTAAAATTTTGTTTTTACTTTCTAAAAAAAACTAAACAATACTAATCCCATAAGAAATCTGTCACGCCATCCATCATAAGGAAAAGTCACTCGGTTCAACGAAAATAATTTCCTTGGAAAAGAACCGAGATAGAAAGAAAAACCAAGGAATAATGCTACTATACATAAACAAAAACAAAAACCAAAACAAGAAAACTAGAAAAAGAAAGAGAAAATGTTAACTTAACAACATATCATTAATAAACTAAAAACATCCACCAATCTACACAAGTTTATAATCCACCAAAATCAAAATAGATATTGATTTCAATGTTCCACACAATCATACAAGAGCCACCCACAACCGAAAATATTGCATTTTCCCCAATGCAACTATGCAAGATAAGAAAAAATGAAGGGGGTGCTCCCTGGGTGGCATCACTCATCACTGGAAGAACTGGGAGATGCAAGCTCGAAGTCCTCATCCTCAGTCTCGTCCGGGCCACAGAATTTCCTCAATGTGCTCATGAGCTTGGTGAGGAACTTTCTCTTCTTCTTCTCGTACCCCTTCTGCTTCTTCTGCCTCCTCTCGATCTTTCCCAACTTGCTCTTGATGGCTTGTTTTTCCCTAGCAGGGTCGGCTATAGTCGGGAGATGTGCCTAGCTAGATGAACCTGCAGAAGTGTCCTCTCCTGGTGGTGCAGAAGGAAGGCCAATGACAAGCTGACGAACTTGTGAATCCACTCCATAGACCTGTCTAGAAATGTACCTGAGAGTAAGCGGCCCCTGCTCCAGTGGCGTGATAGATGTGTAGGTCCCAGGAGCAGCTGCAAGATCATCAGGTATCTCAAAGGCATCAAGGAACTAGCCAAAGGTAGGGGCTGCTACATTAATCTTCCGCATCTTCTGTGCATTTCCAGATCCCTTCCTCAACAGCAGGTTGGTGTTTTTCTCCAGATGTCGCTCCTTTTCTGTGGGATTTGGCACCACCCCAGCATTGTAGCACAGCTGGGTGATTAGGGACGGAAAGAATAGGCTCCTGGTCCGCTCTGCTACCACCTCTGCCATCTCATCATAAATGATCCACCCGACATTCACCGGGATGTCCTCCATGATGGAACATATCACTCTTGCCTTCTCAATTGTTACCTCAGTCTCATTCTTGGAAGGCATGATGTGGGCACAGCTGATGGAGAGCCAAGTCTTGGACTCCGTAGTAAACTCTGAAGACTCGATCCTTGAGTGATTTTTGATCCAATTGGGTACTTTTCCACCATGAAAATGATCAATGCACCACTGCGTACCCGCTTCTTGGGCTCGATCCCTGTAATCCTGGTTGTCAACATTGGGCAGATGGTAGAGTGCATTGATTGCCTCAGGACTGACCCTGACTTCTTTGCCCCGCACAGTAACTACCAACTCATTAGCAAAGTCCGCCTCCAAAGCATTAGCATAAAACTCGCGGACGACTTCATGGTTGGCTGGCCTAGGATCATCTGCAAAACAAATCCAACCACTCGTTATCAGTCTCCCCTGGAACTCAGGCCATCGGCTCTCCAGTTCAGTCAGGAGGATGCCACGTTCCCTAATCATGCCAATGGATAATTGCTTGCCATATCGCTTGGAGCATCTAGGGGAAGCGAAGGTGGTGGCATCATAGTAATCCCCTGCAACAGCTTGTGCAACGGGTGTTTGAACATTTTTGGTTGGTGTGGAGTCCATTTTTAAATTGCAAAGAGCCTGGAGAGTGATGACCAAAGGATGGAAAGAAGATGAAACGAACTTGATTTGGGCGTGGCACAGGGGCTTGAGGGAGCAGGGACAATTTTTGCTTTTTGTTCTGAGTTTACAGCAAAATGGTGGGCGAGTAAAACAATTATCTCAGTGTGTTAATTTTTTTTCAACTTATTTGTTCCCCCACGATCGCGACAGTAAAAATGCGATCGCAGTGGGTTATTTCAGCCCAGGGATGCGATCGTGAAGTGGTTCTTGCGATCGCATAAGCATGGAAAGTCTCAACTCACCACGATCGCGGATTGTTCCCTGCGATCGCAATGCACTAGAATTTGGTGCAATTTCATTGTGAAGTCTGCGATCGCATTTTTGCCCTCAAAAGCACATCTGCGATCACAGAATGGGCTGGGTGCATCGGACTTGGGCAGAATGTTTGCCCAGCAAACTTCTTTGTGTTCTTTCACTGGTTTTGACTACCCGGTATCCCCGACCTTCTCAAATCAACTCCAAAAAATGTGAAACTTGGCAGATTGGTTAGAAAAAATATAATAAGCTATTCTAAAAAAGAAAATTTCAAAAATGACCAAAAGTTTTTGAAAAACGATGGGTTGCCTCCCATCAAGCGCCGCATTTAACGTCGTGGCACGACGCAAATCAACTTTACCACTTTTCTCGCCACTTGGAGGATATGAATTGAGCGCCAAGCTTGGAATCAAGCTTGTGACCACGGGCGGTGGGGGGTGTTAAATAGATGACCGAGCCAAGCCTTAAATTCTTCGTTTTGCACTTCTTGGCTTTCATCTGAGGAATGTCATTTTGCTTTCTTGGTTCTTCAAATTGCAAGATGTATGGTATGAATTTTTCCTCCTCGCAATCCCCCATTGATCCGTGCAGTTCGGCTTCCGTATCACCACACAATTCCAATGTTGAAAAATTCTTGGAATGTGCCTTCAAACCTCCAACTTGCAAAGTTTTCCAAATTTTGACATCCTCATTTTTCCCCGGAATAGAGTCAATTTCAACCAAATTTTCAATTACCCCGGTTGACTCTAATTCCATATTTTTGTTGGCATCACTAACACTCATGGAGTCGGTTGGCGGATGTTCAAGGCTTGATTCCTCAAAGTAAAATTCACTCTCACCCTCGGAATTGAACTCATCTTGGATTTCATCTACACATTCAACTTGAGAGGCATGGTGAGCCTCCATCAATGCTTGCATTTGATCTTCCAAAGTGCCGATGTGTTCATCATTTTGAGTCAAATCATGTTTTAATTCTTCAAGCGCAAGGTTGCGCTTTTCCTCATTTTTAAGAATGGCCTCCAACATGAGCATCATCTTCTCATTTTGAGCATTTGAGAGTTCTTCTTGGCTTTATTCAAGTGCCAAGGAAGAATTTTCAACTTCTTGGCTCTCATTCACCTCCAAGGATTTTTGAATCCATGAACTAGTCTCTAAAAGTTCTTCCAAGGCATTTTGCTCATGACTTCCTTCTTCAAGTAAACACTCCAACATGAGCTTGAACTCTCCATTTATACCATGCTCAATTTCCTCCACTTCATGACCCCTAAAATTTCCATCACAAAAAGTAGATTCATCATAGTGGGGGCTCGGGGAAGGGACGGATAAATATACACAATCATACTCATGACCATTTTGACAACCACACCTATCACAAATACTCCACTCATAGGTTTGACATTGTGCACACAATCCATCCCCGGGAGAATTTAAACAATTTTTTCACGAGTGTGGTCCTCCACAATAAGGACAAGGGTCATCAAAATATGAACAACTACCATCCGACCAATAATAATTATATGATGCCATATTTTTTTATGAAAAATTAAGAAAATAAACAGAAAACTAATTATTCAAATATTCACAAGTTTGGTTGAAAGCACTTAAGCTTACTTCTCAAACATCTTAAGTTACGCCAATTGTTCCCCGGCAACAGCGCTAAAATTTGATACTCTCAAATTACACTTAAAAATAGTGTAAAGTGGTCGAAGTCAAATATAATAACCAAACAAGGTTGGGGTCGAATCCCAGAAGGAATAGGTGTGAAAAGATTACTTTGATGGTGTGATTCTTAACTTAAATCGTATCTCTATTCCGTTAATGTAACAAGAATATGGGAATTGATTGTGAAATGAATTAATTGTGATAGTAACAAATATGATTAATTAGAGTTGTAATTAATAAGATTAACTAAACCAAGGTTGTGTCCCCTTCAATGAAATGTAATGCTAATGGGTATAATATGATATATTTCTAATGGAAGGTCCTTTAGATATGCAAATGATTTCTAAATGACTACCCAATATTTTCCAATAGTTGGGTAGTATTTCCTCTTTATGATTTTCCCAAATATAAAAGAGTTGCAATGAAGAATAATCACTTAATTCCAAATAAAACCAACTTATTCCTAAGCAATTATATTAAACAAGGTTTAAAGCCTTGAGTCTTTGATATTTACTCCTACCAATTCTAACCCACTTTTCCAAGCTAAGAAAGAATTAATGGCACTTGTTAATGTTTGCAACCACCAACAATAAATGAATAATGAGAAGTAAATAAATATCAACCAACCATTATATATATATTCAATGTTAAATACCCAATAACATATAGGGTCCACAACCTTAGTATTTAAAACTAGCTACACATACTTAATGACAAAAAGATAAGAGTATTTAATGCCATGAATGCTTACAAAACACAAGAATCTTCACTTCTAAAGCTTCCAAAAGTGAGGAATATTCAAAGGGGAGATAGTAGCTCTAATACCAGACAAGAATGACCCACAAAACCCCAATAAAACTATTTATAGTGGCCTAAAAGTCGGGGTGAAAAACGGAAAAAATTTCCCTTTCAGGTAGGCTATGCGATCGCATTCCTGTCGTAGAACAGGAATGCGGTTCGCATTCTTCAAACTCCCATCGCATATGCAAACCCTAGGTCTCAGATGCGTTGCCGCATTGTTGATCTGCGATCCGCATTGTTGATATGCGACCGCAAAATTGCATCGCATTCCTGAACTGGCTTCAGGTGTTGGAGATTTGCCGTCCATTATGCGGCTCGCAGACCAGTTATGCGATCGCATAATGGACCGCATTTTTGCTCTTGAAATTGGCCAAACCTTTTGTTGAAGTCTGCGATCCACCTGTGCCTTCTGCAGTCCGCATAGCAGATATGCGGTACCTTCCTGTTCAATCTGTGATCGCATTTTGCTCTTTTCCTTATTTTTTGTAGCTTTTTTATCCCTTTTCCACGTTCTTGAGTGTGTAAGCCTCATGCACTGCAAAACATCAAAATTCCATAAGTATAAAAGGTAAATGCTCTTGAAAACAAGTTAAAATCCAAGAAATTTGACATTAAATGTGCCGTAATTCTCCGGCACATCATTGAGGTCAATGTTGTCTTGAGCTTCTGAAATCTCGCCTCACACACGTCGGACAATCGGAACGGGGCATTCTTCTGAGTCAATCTAGTCAGTGGGGCTGCAATGGATGAAAATCCCTCCACAAATCAGTGATAATAACTTTCTAGGCCCAGGAAGTTCCTGATCTCTGTAGCTGAAATAGGACGTGGCCAACTCTGGACTGCCTCAATCTTCTTAGGATCAACCTTGATACCCTATCCAGATAACATATGTCCCAATAATGCCACGGAATCCAACCAGAACTCACACTTGGAGAACTTAGCATATAGCTTTTATTCTCGCAAAGTCTAGAGCACAACTCTCAAATGGTGCTCGTGCTCTCCCAGGATAGGTGAGTAAATTAGAATGTCATCAATAAAGACAATGAACAAAGAATCAATGTACGGCCGGAACACCCTGTTCATCAAGTCCATAAATGTTGCTGGGGCATTAATCAAGCCAAAATACATCTCCAGGAACTCATAATGGCCATATCTCGTACGAAAAGCAGTCTTCCGAACATCCAAGTCCAAAATCTTCAGAAATTAAAATGCGAAAAGCAGAAAATTCTTTGTAAATAAATGCTTGTTTTGTTAGCCTTGCTACCCCGAGGCTCGATGGGCTTTGGTTGTTCTGACGGACCAATTGTTGAGATATGATCCCTTGCTCATGACCTGTATAGAAGGGCCTTCCTCCCCCTCCTCTTCAAGAATGACACAACAGTCCATATCCTCATTGTCCAGAAATAAATCCCTCATTGCCGCTAGCGCTTCCTCCTCGTCTGTACCGTAGATGATGTCAGCTGGCTGGAAAGTCTGCTCTATGTGAGGTATTGGTTTCTCCAATGGGTAGTAAGTATCGCGCCATGGTGGCGACCAGTTATTGAATTCCTCCCAAGTATACTCATACCCCAGACCGACGGTAGTACTGTGCTTCTTGAGTGTTATTGGCTTCACGATACCCCGGAGGTTTTTACCGAGCCCTTTTCCTGGCTCGTACCTTTTCCAATTCAATATGCTTTCGATCTTACTGTCCCACCACTCGTCCTTGTTGATGGCGTTAACTCGTTCAACATTGTGGTAGATTTCTCCACCCAACTTCCTTCTTCCATCGATGACCGAAAAGGTCTGGCGACCATAGATATGGTTGCTACCGTCACCATGAATGATTACCTCTTGGTGACTCCATTCAAACTTCACAGCTTGATGTACAGTTGATGCCACGGCCCCAGCAGCGTGGATCCAAGGTCGCCCTAGCAGTAAGTTGTATGATGCAGGCACGTCTATCACTTGGAAGTCTACATCGAACCAAGTTGGTTCCATCTGTAAGCACAAGGTGATTTCTCCTATGGTAGACCTCTGCGAACCATCAAAAGCTTTCACATTGATCTCTCCTTCCCTCATCTCATGTAGACTCTTGCCAAATTTCTTGAGCGTGACCAGCGGACAGATGTTGAGGCTGGAACCCCCATCAACTAGGATCCTTGTAATGAAATGATCCTCACATTGCACAATGATGTGCAGTGCTCTGTTATGCCCTAACCCCTCGGGCGGCAGCTCATCCTCATGGAAAGTGATCTTGTGACTTTCCAGTACCTGGCCCACCATGTTGTCCATCTCCCCGCTGGTGATATTGTCCGGTCACGTATGCTTTACTCAGCACCTTTAACAAGGCACTCTTGTGTGTTTCAGAATTCTGTAATAGGGAGAGGATGGATATCTGAGCTGGTGTCTTGTTCAACTAGTCGAGGATTGAATACTCCTTGGCTTGTATCTTTCTCCAATGATCGTCTGAACCTGTCTTAATGGTGGGAGGACGGTTGGCGGCTTGCTTGCTAGATTCAGCCAAATGTTTAGGGGTATAAACTCTGCCAGTTCTTGTCATACCCTGTGCAGCAACGGCTTCCTCAGACCTGCTTTTACCCCTCCTCCTTGCTTCAGCTGTGTAGTCCCATAGGATGGCGTTTGAGTAGAAGGGTGGCGTTGTTGACATTGTCACTAGAATAGGTGTGGTCATTCTCATTCCCATCGGAGTATATGTTACATGCGGCCGGACTGCAACTTCGAGTGGCCGTACAAACTCAACTTCAATCGGCATTGGGGCCTTTTCCTTTGTGGGCGGTCTCGATTCAAACTTGAGTGGGATGGACATGTTTACCTCGGCATCCTCGGATGGCTGCATCTAAACCACAATCGGGTTGAGGGTAACTTCGAGCTTCTTCGGGTTATCCCCTTCTGCAATCAAACCAATTGACCCCTCGGGATCCCAATCATCATCTACTTCAATCATATGGACACCACCTTTATGGTCGGCTAATGGATTATTGCAAACATTAGGAGTGGGGTCCTTGGCTACAATGATCTTGTTGTCTATGAGATCTTGTATCTTGTCCTTCAAGGAACGGCATTCCTCGATGGTGTGTCCCTTCATGCCAGAGTGGTAGGCACAGGATTTATTTGGGTTGACTCACTGAGAAGGGTTCTCAAGGGTGGAAGCAGGAATGGGTGTGACATAACCGGCGGCTTTGAGTTTTTCATATAGCTGATCGATGGGCTCAGCTATGGCAGTATACTATTTTGGAGGGCGACAGTCGAAGTTAGGGCGGGGTCTTGGGAAGTTTTGGCGAGTATGTGGTTATTGGTAGTGGGATGGTTGGGAATTATGGGCATTGCAAACGGGAGCTGGTTGGGAGTATCTGGGTGAGATAGGCTTATATGTGGGTGGTGGAGATTTATATGTGGGTGAGGGTGCTTGATATGTGGGTGGAGGTGCTTGGTAATTTGGAGTTCGCTGGTATGTGAATGAAGGTGCGAGATAGACTTGATATTTAGGCGGGGTTTAGGCTTGTTGGGCAACCATTACGGCTCCCACATCCTTCTTCCTGGACACACCACCGAACTGCAGAGCTTTATTAGTAGCCTGTAAAGCTTCAAAGTTGGTGACCATACCGTTTTTGATGCCCTCTTCGATTCGTTCTCCCAACTTGATGATGTCAGAGAACTTGTGACCCTCGAGCATCAACAGTCGCTCATAATATTGAGGATCCTGAGCTCGCACAAAGAACTTCTTCATTTGTTCCTCTTCTAAGGCTGGTCTGACTTTGGCAGCTTCTGACCTCCAACGAGTGGCACACTCGCAAAAGGTCTCCGTTGGTTTCTTCTTTAAATTATGGATGTAGAATACATCCTGAGCATTCTCCGTGTTGAACCTGAATCGATCCATGAAATCGGTTGCCATGCTTACCCAATTAGACCACTTCTTCTGATCCTCACTGATGTACCAGGACAGTGCATCTCCTTTTAAGCTCCTCATGAATAGTTTCATGTGGATTCTTTCATCTTTTCCAACGCCGACCAGTTTGTCGTAGTAAGTCCTCAGATGGACTCTTGGATCGCCAGTACTGTCGAACATTTCGAACTTCGGGGGTTTGTACCCTCGGGAAGTTCGACATCAGGCTGTATGCAAAGATCTTCATAGTTCAGCCCCTTAATCCCTTTAACTCCTTCGACGCCCTGAACTCGGTTGGTCAACTTCTTGAGTTCCTCTGGCAGATTTCTGATGAGCCTATCCTTCTCATTAGACTCAGGGGTATGCGGTGTGGAATGAGCCACGGTTTCTACATAAATGGGATTATTGTAAGCGTGGAAGTGGTCCTTCGTCTGATCCTGGAGAGGTGGAGTGTTATGGTGACAGGCATTGCATTGCTGGCGGAACTTGGTCCTTGGGGGGATTCTGTTGTTTAGGGATGTTTTGTGGTAGAGTAGGGTTTGGAGCATTCGGGAAGTGGACGTCTGGAACATTGAGGGAAAGTGATAAGTGAGCCAAATTCTTGACTTGGTCAAGCTCCTCTTAGAATTTCAGCAGCTTCTTTTCTAGTGGCGACATACCCTCGTGCAGAACCTGAATACCTCAACCATCAGTGCTCTCAACATGTTCATCCTTGTTGTCCTTTGTGGTGCCGCTTGTATCCGTCATCTTAGATTTACCCTTGCTTTTTCCTTTGGGGGGGAGGAGGGCCCTTTGATCTTGTGCGGTAGGCGGATGATGCCAGAATGCACGAACTAACCTTTGGGAGGGGAATAATAAATAAAGAAAACAAAAACAAAAGGTAATGAAGTTAGTGAGGAATCATAAAACATTGCAATATGTAAACACATAGTGTGAAAATGTAAAGCGTATCCTAAGTTGGGGAACCTCTTGAGCCCGAGGTAGTCCTAGCGACAAATTGATTTGGAGAACTTAAGATTCTAAATGCCTCATTTTATTGATAATAAAAAGGAAAAATCCAACACGACTCTAAGAATGCAAAAAATATATAAAGTCACTAATGGACAGTGGACTTATTACATCAAAAGACAAAATAAAGACATTCCTATCTACTTGGTCCCAAAAAGACCTTCCCCAGACTCGACTATTTAACATCAATAATTAGCATGAGCATTTAGTTCTCCAAATAAATGCACAGAACGTGAAGGCGCCCCGTTTGGGTTCCAGGGAAACCCAATGGACTTTTGGACAAGGCTATCTTATAGGCTATTGTGTGGACAACACGTTAGCCTGGCTAGGTTTGACCATGATGCATGCAACATTTCAACAGAGTAGGGTTTCTATGGGGTTTTAGACTGGTACCCTTGAGCGGACAACTCAAGGGGGAAAGGCACGGAACCGTCGACTGCACCGTTGATCGACTAGTTTTACCGCAAATATGCCTTTCCAAATTTAGGGGTAGTAATATCGGAATAGCGCAACCACTCATTGTAAGCGTTGCTATAGGATTCAGTTTTGGCACGAGTGGGTATATGAATGCGGAGCATGATTATGCAATAAAAAGCACTAAAACAAGTAGGCATGTATATTCACGTTGTGGAAAGCAGTAAAGAAAATAAATATGGCAGTTATAATGGAAAGCAGTTACAAAGGAAACACGAAGATATGTTAGTTTTGTTTAGACAAATATATACTTGCGGATTTAAGAAGTTAATAACATGTAACGGGAAATAGGAAAGGGTGTAAGCATTTAAACAGGATTAAAGGTCCAAATTCACAAGACAACTTGTAACGGTATAAGCCTAGGGAATATCCCCATGTCACGACCCAAATTCCCACCTTTTAGGCCGTGACTGCGCCTAACGTTGAACCCGCTAGGCCAGCCAACGTATATCTTGCAATAGCAACTTATAATCATTTAACACGAAATAAAATGTTAATTCGTCACTTTCAACCAATTCCCAACAGGATCCTGTAAGCATTGCTTAGTAAAAATAACGAAACTTTAAAAATGCGGAGAATAAAGACATGACAAACATGAAATAACGTAAAACTTCCCAAAAATAGGGGTGTCACAACCTCACAGACTAGCTACTGGAATACTAAATACAAGTCTGGAATGAAAATACAACACTCTCTTGAAAATAAGGAGAAGGACAATGAAGCAGTAAAGGAAAGAGGCCTCGGGATCCACGAACGCCAGTGTATACCTCGAAGCTCTGACGTGGACTGAAGGTATCTCCCTCAGAACGCTCCACGGGGTCCGGTAGCAGGGTCTGCACAACACAAGGAAGTGCAGTGTAGTATCAGTACAACCGACCCCATGTACTGAGTAAGTGCCAAGCCTAACCTCGGCCGAAGTAGTGACGAGGCTAGACTTGACATTAACGATAACCTGTCCTATTCTACAGCAGGTAACAGGAAATAACACAAGGCAGGAGATAAACCGGCAAGTAGGGGATACGGGAGAAGTAAAGGGGGACAAGTGGAATAAAGCAGTCACATCGACAGATAGAAGTGATCCAGAAAAACAATCCAACATAATAGACAACGAAACAATATAAATGTCGGAAAAGTAAACAATGGCACGGCATCACCCTTTGTGCTTTTACTCTCTTCCTCACAATGCAATGTACAATGAATCATGGCACGTCATTTACCTTCGTGCGTATACTCAATAAAATCATGGCACGGCATTTACCTTCGTACTTATAATCAATAAAAATCATGGCACGACATCACTCTTCGTGCTTTACACTCTTCCTCACTATGCAATGAAATCAA